>CM052146.1:664093-762640 GCA_028454255.1 Halictus ligatus | reverse complement strand
CCTATTTTGAATCTTTCTCGTAGTGTATTGTATTTTGGGCAAGATAACATGCAATGTTACAACTTCTCGTATCCAGCCTTATAAATAATTCGCTGCGGTTCCACGGTACCATTGTTTATTTTCGCCGGATGCTCGTGATCCACGATTAAAGTCGTCGAGGCAGCGCGACTACCGTGAAAATTGAACGCGTCTAACAATTTGCAAGGGGAGGGGGATGAATATCGCCGGAACAACCTCACCGTGATGGTGAATCGAAAAAATAAAAAGGGTACGGTGTATCGCGAACGTCCGCAGGAGTAATTGAATCAACAATAGTCGAGAGCTTTCCTTTCGTGCTTTTTCTCATGGAGAGCAATTCTCTCATCGGAAAACAGGACGACCAGCCGCGTCGATCCAAAGGGAGGAGTAGATATCTCCCCCCCTCCCGAATCAGCTGGCGTCAATCGCGATTTTCATTAAGACAAAATACGTTGTTTGAAAAGAGAAGCGTTTCTCGCAGTGTGTTGAAAGTGCAGTTACCTTTCTCGTCACGCGAGAAATTTACTTATATTTTACAGTGGATGATCAAATTATTGGAGTCACAACATGGAAAACATATATTTACCGTGCATGCGGTGGATAATGTTGTCTACGATATTACTAAACGAGTATTTACAATTTGCTAACTTTTAAGAATTGAGTATAGGTCAAACGCGAAAAATTGTTTCGTTCGAATTTTGCAATATTTCGGATCATTTGAATAATCAATGGTTTCGCAAGAATTTTAAGAATGAGCATCACGATGCGTGTTTCATCGACAGGCGATGTCTCTTCTTTTCCTTTCTTTTTTCTTTTTAAATAAAAATAAGTTTCAGATATTACGTTTCAAAACCGGAAAACTTCATTATGCTTCGTCGCTTCGTCAAAGCACATCGAATCAGTGATGTAAATTCTAATAGGGGAATGGTTGCCATCACCCAAACCCAACTTCCGCTAACCATCACCTAAACAATAACGCTTCTCCGACACCCTAGAGGACGGATTAACCCAGTAGTACAACATAATAGATCGCAAACGGTCCAGTATCCAAATACTACCAGATAATAGTAGTGGCGTCTGCTATAACAATGTCGTACGATATATTTTGTATTGATAATCATTTTTCTCGGCAAAAAACATGTAACTTTCTTCTCATATAAATCAATAAGTATGCGTATTCGAGACAATTCTGCACCAACAACGATAAGCACAAGCACACATTTATTATTAAAATAAATCGCTATTCGTTTGGTAATAATATTATATACTCACAAGGAAATTAATTATATAAATTATTTTACGTGACCTGCTATTATTGTGACATTAATTTGGAAAGCAGAACAAATCCGTCAGATGCGTCTGTACTTACATAACATACATGGCAACATTGTTGACAGACCCACGTGATTTCCGGGTAGTACTAACCTTCAAAATTTCATAGCACTCTGACCGTTCGTTCAGAGGTTACAGTCGTTTTAGTGAGCCCAGTTTTGTAATTTTCAAGGCAATGGATAGAAAGGAATTTCGTGTGTTGATTAAACACACTGTTTTTTAATTGTGAAAAATACTGTTGGAACCAAACAGTGGCTTGATAAGCATTATGAGGACTCTGCACCAGGGAAATCAACTATTATTGACTGGTTTGCTGAATTTAAACGCGGTCGTGCAAGCACCGATGATGCAGAAAGCTCTGGTCGCCCAAAATCGGAAATTCTTCCGGAAAACATAAAAAATGTCCACAAAATAGTTTTAAAAGACCGTAAAACGAAGTTGCGTGAGATAGCTGACACCTTGAAGATATCAGAAGGTACTGTCTTTACAATTTTACATGAATATTTGGGCATGCGCAAGTTTCTTTCGAAGTATATGAGTGTTATCACATTTTTAGGTGGATTATTGACACTAAGTTTCTCGATGACACTTCAGCTTGACATTTAACTATATCTAATGTAGTCTTTGTACTTCGAAGTGCTAATAAACAAAGATTAGAAAGTTGTAATGACAGCCACTGTTATGCCAAATAAAAAGAATGGCACTTCTATTGTGCTCGTCAGCAATACATAAAAATTATGCTCATTTTTGTCGATATTAATCAATGAGCTTGTATTTGTAAATTATTTACTTTAAATTTAATAATGAGCCAATAATAGTAACTGGATTATTGTAACACACCGTCTCTAATGCAGTGTACGGTCAATTACTTGAGGTAAACCATTTTCTCTAACGAATTAATTGATTACAGTCTAATATAAATTAATAAAACATATTGTAGGGTTGAGAATGGTTCGAATAAAGTCATATTTCAACATATTTTCATCGGAGTAACTTCTCTAGAGCATTAGCACACTTTAACTTTCAGTTTTGTTCGTGGAACATCTATAAGAGTACTGTAACCGCTGTTTTCCGTTAACAAGTCACTGATATTTCAATAATGTTGCATTTCTTACGACAGCAGTGAAACTATAAAAAAAATGTAGCAAGCAATTCTCCCTGATACGTTTATAATAATTAGACTGCGAATCTTTATGCGAAATAAAAATATTCTACCTGAATTGCAATAAACTGGAGTGAAGTAACAATATATTTTCCTTCTTAATATGTTTAATACGTTGAAAATAATGTAACAGTATTTTTAAATTCTTCTAATCTTTTTACTGTTTCGAATGACACCTCCGCTCTTGCGTCATGAATTCATAAAATCCGCAGTCTGGCAATAATAATAGAATGTAGCGATCAAAATAGGAAATTTAATGACGTTTCGATTTTGTTTAACAATGTCTCGTTAAACAATTTACATTCACAGCTGGTAACTCCCATTCTGCATTACCTTTTTCTGCCAGCTATGATATCATATGTATGTATATCGAAAATCTGAATAAAAAGCCGCATACCAACAGCCAAGCCATCAGGAACCGACAGCGTCCGCATTTCAAACCAGTGTGCCTCCTCGAATTTCACAGTTATTAAAAGTGAACGTTTAAAGCCGTATACTTCTTTGCGACGACCTTTGCTATAGCGCCCTTATCGAACCTGTCGTCTCGTTTACATTTTTCTTCACAATTTCGTTCGAGGATCGAACAACAGCGCGGAAAGAAAACCGCGTCGATTCGATCCCATCGATGGACCGAAAAAAGGAAGAGATTCCCGAGGAAACAAAGATGGAAAGATATACATCCAAATAGAGAATAATGTGGGGAAGGGAGAAAGCAGAGAGAGAGAGAGAGAGAGAGAAACAGGAAGAGGAAGAGAGGCGAAGATAGGGAGCAACGGGGGAGAATCCCGCACACGGATTGCAAACACATGAGCAGCAGGCGCACGTGCGGCCCTGCCGTAATTGAGCTGGTGCAACCAATCTGTACTCGTCGGGGGCGGTTCTCTGGCGTTAGGGGGTTGGGGCGCGCTGCACAGGGACTGGTTGATACGCGCCGTCTGGAGGAGGAAGAGCGAAGGGTGGTAGAACCGAACCACTTGAAAAAGCAAGCGAATCTACAAGCTCGGCCGCGACGTCGCGGTGCTGGCGTCGGAAGCGGTGGAAGCGGCGAAGGCGGCGGCAGTGGTGGCGGTGGATGAAATCCGCGGCCGACTCCGGGCGTTCAAATCACGCTCGATCGCGGCGGTACACGCTGCTCTCGTCCGGTTCTCTCCTCGGCGGGATACGATCATCCGTTCGTCCGGGTCGCGTGAACGAACCGCGAGACATTATCGTTCGGATCGCCTCTACCAGGACCAACCAAAAGAGAACGAAACACTCTAAGAATACATATGTTCGTCTCGTGATCTTTCCGTGAACGTCCGTCGGTCTTCCGTGTTGACTATGACTCGACCGTTTCCGATCGGTCGTCGAAAAGCCGAGTCTTCGAGGCGGTATTCGAGTTAATCGAGTCTCGTTGAACTCCCGCCTCGAGAATGTACAGCCTGTACAGAGCCTGGTTCGGTGACAGCGTCCCCGGGGACAGTTATTCCAGGCTTCAAGAGACTCTGTCGCCGCCCGACACTGTGGTTCGAGTGGGAAACGAAGGGGAACACCAGTTCGTCGCTCACAAGGGAGTCCTGGCAGCTCACAGCGGCTATCTGAAGGCTCTGCTGAGCAATGCTACCGCGTCGCCGAACGCGAGTGCTAACGCGACCGTTGGCTCCTGCAGCAACCTGCCAGCAACAGCTATCACGGTCGCGACCGCTAATCTTTCGGGCCAGTCGCCTCGGTTACCGGTCACCTCGGTCTCGGTGTCCTCTATCGGTAAATAATCGAGCACTCGACTTCAACCCTGTCGCTAAGGGCACGTGTCCCGCGGCAGAGTTAGATCGGCGCCGAGAGATAGTCCTGATGATCCAATCGTGGTACTCTTACAGAAATAACTATTCCGGAACGGATACAAATAGTAACAGCTGTACGGGGGCGCTGTTTGACTCGAAAAGCAACTTGACAAACTGACGAATTTAATTAGTAGACTGCGGATCTTTATGCAAAATAGAAATTTTGTGCAAGGTACTGGAACCAAATAAAAATTTGTTTCTTCCATTAATAATTTTAACAAGTTGATAATAATACGCCGATTTATTGTTTTAAATGCATCAAATCCGCAGCCTATTTACAAACTATCGGATGAAGTCACCGAATTACTTAAATTGCTGTTCATAGATTGAGAATTTTGTGATCTAATTTGAAGTGAAAGGACTGCCTTTCTAGTAATTTCTAGCAAAACTTTGAAACAAAAAACGTACAGGATCGGTAGACGACTTCTTGGACTAGTCAAAATTACTCTGCAATCATTCCTACTCCCAATCGTTTCTTCGTTTCGATTTTATTGAAACCGAGACTCGAAGATTCGCGTATCCAGTTGCCGTTAATAGCGGCAGGGTTGATTCGACTTTTCTCTTTTCGGCTACTTGTCCCGTTCGAAGAGCGTAAACGGTGCCGTTTAATCCTCGGAGGAGAGCGGACGTTTTGCGGCAACTGTCCAGTCAACGATGCCTGGGTCTACTTTAGCCACAACTTGTCTCACCCACGCGTTAACTTTTCTATCGTACCTCGAATCGTTGATGCAGATGCTGGTGTAAAATCACGTACACAAATACATTGCATCGAACATACGAATTTGGTATTCTACGAAAACATAGCTTCCAACATCGTGAACCTATAATCGATTACGGAAACACAAACGGCTTTCTCCACAAATTTCCGGTTCCATTGGCTGTGTTACGAATACTAGACTTCCTATTAGTCACTACCAAAATCCCCGGAATATGGCCACCAACGAAATAGTTTCTAACATCGTGAACCTATAATCGATTACGGAAACACAAACGGCTTTTTCCACAAATTTCCGGTTCCATTGGCTGTGTTACGAATGCTAGAATCGAGGCAAACTTCCTATTAGTCACTACCAAATAGAAGCGACCCGGAAAAAAGTGTTTTCTCTGCAGAATGGCACAAGGATATCCTACAAGTGTCTTCAGAAGAATAGTTTACTAAAGGTTTGAATAAATACGAGATAGAAACATAATGGTCATAATCGTCTAACCTGTTCACGCACTTTGAAACGGAACAAACGCGAACACAGTCGATTCCTCGTCGAAGGAAATTTCGAACGAACAGCAAAGTACTCGCGAGATCAGGACGACAGTTTTGCCGTTAGAATATGGTTGTGGGATGGAACATAAATCGGTGGACCCAGGCAGCGCGTGGCGGCCGAGTAACGAGTCGAAAGAGTACCGGTCCGTCGAATGGTAACTTACAGGCGGAGAAGCGTTCGCGCCCCTGTTGAACTACATGTACACGGGCCGGCTGGAAGTGACGCTGGACAACGTTTACAGCGTGCTGTTGGCCACGCATTTGTTGCACATGCCCGGCGCCCTGGAGCAGTGTCGAGCAGCGTTGCTGCGGCTCCGGGCTCCGCCGCCTCTGCCGACACCGATACCGGTCCCGGTCCCGGTGCCGGTGGCACCGACCTCGACCCTCACCTCGACGTCCATGTCGATGTCGACGTCGACGCCCGGCACCGGGAACATCCTCAGACCGATCCCGAGCAGGTTGATGATCGAGCCGAGCATGTGCTGGCCGACGACGCCGCTCTACCCGCCGACCGCGCCGCCACCGGCTCCTGCATCCATCGGATTGTCGCATCTGCCGCGACTGCAACCCTCGGTGCTGATGCAGTCGACGGTGCCGCTCAACGTTTCCGTGGTACCAACCTCCGCCTGCCAGGAAACGCGTTATAGGTTCGAACTTGTTTCATTAGCGTCACGCGATTTCCCCTCGCTATGCAACAACTTCGTCGAAACTGCAGGGGGACGGGAAAATCCATGGTTCGTTTGTTCTTATCGCGACCAACTCGAGAATATCTAACAACCGTGAACAACTGTAAAAGTATCCTCGGAGAACAGTGATTTAGAAGGAACAGTAACGAAAATCGCATCGGAGATATTTGATACCGTTTCCGAATTAATGAACACATCTTCTGAGAGTAGTCCATGTAGTGTTTTGGGCGATCCCGGTCAATGTGAAAGAAAATACCCACGCCTATGGATATTAGGATACCTGTTTTAAGAAACTCTGGCGCTCGTCACGGATTGTGCCTGTCGTACCTTTACTGGTGCCAACGGTTTTCAAAGAAAAATTTCCGTGATATTTCTAATAAACAAAATTTAGATGGGTGCCGAAGTGATGTGAAACTTGTTTCCTACTTTCGAAGGTAAACGTTCCTACGTTCAAAGGTAAAGTTAAAATTCGTGTTTGCTTGCGACTCGGCGCAGTGAATTCTCGACTTTGTTTCTCCCTCGACAAGTATCCTAATATCTTCAATATTTCTAATAAACAAAATCTAGATGGATGCCGAAGTGATGTGAAACTTGTTTCCCACTTTCGAAGGTAAACGTTCCTACGTTCAAAGGTAAAGTTAAAATTCGTGTTTGCTTGACAAGTATCCTAATATCTTCAATATCGAAGGATACGTGTTTTCTGCATAATACTCGTGTTTCCAATGTGCAATTGTACAGCATAACATTAGGAGAAGTTTCTTATTAACCCGCCAAGACCTTTGCCAGTACGTTTTTCTTTTTAAGTGAAAATGGAGACAGTGGATGAACTTTTAATTGCAATGACGTTGCACTGCGATTACTCGTTCAGATACCCAAGATTGATCAACACCTTAAGATACAGGATTTCATTTTGTTCGTCGAGCGTGCGCTTGGCACTTTTGTACCGGCAAAGCTAAAGGGACCGGTTTCGTAAAACTAAACTAAACTCGTCGAAGGGGATGATGACGCGGGAAAGTGCAAAATTGCAAGATTGCCAAGTGCGCGCTGGACTTGCGGGATTGAAAGACGATGCTATCACGTCCGAAAATTTGTTTCCGACAGCGACGTGCCCTCGCCGAAGCCGTCGCCGTACCAACTCGACAGGAGCCGAGGTCCGTCGAGAGAGAGCAGGCAGAAGTCCCCGGAGAACGTGGCGAGATCGTTCGCAGCGTTCACAGCGTTCGCTTGTTCGACCGCGACGAGACCAGCGTCGCCGTCTCGATCGGCGTCGCCGGCGCCGTCTTCGGGGTCCCAATCCTCGATACCATCGAATCGAAGCAAGAAGTCGTCGTCGGAGTCGTCGGATCAGCGACAGAGCAAGGAAGAACAACGCGGCGATAAGAAGACCGGGCAAAGACGCGGCGGTTCGCCATTGTTGTCCGTCGACGAAGGAGGCGTGAAGAGGACAAACGAGACGAGCTCCGCGGACGCTGATCGAGGCAATAAATCGTCAAAGAAGAAGCAGCGCGGCGGATCGAGTTCCGGGAACGCGAACGAGTCCTCGAGCGGAGTTCTGTCGGTGGTGTACGACGTGGCGTGCTGCGACGGCCCGATCAAGTTCCACCGCGTGCTGAACGAGAATTACTCCTCGGCGGCGACCTGCGGGTCCAGCGCGACGTCGCAGGGGAGGTTGCAACGGTGCTTCGAGGCGGAGAACGCGTCCGGAGAGAACGACGAGAACGGAGGACCGGCCGGGAACGGCTGCGATCAGATCGCCATGTCGATCGACAACGAGGCGGGCAACACCGACGGAAGCTACACCTGCGGATACTGCAGGCACACCTTCAAGTCGCAATACTGCTATCGGAAACACACCAAGAGGCACCTGCTGCCGACCAGGTTGAACGAGTCCGCTGTCGGCGCCGGCCAGAGGCAGGAGGTCCAGAGGAACCGAAGGGAGGTCAGGCTACTCGACCTGAACGTACAGTACTATCCCTGCAAGATCTGCGGCTGCAAGTTCCCCAGCTACTACTTCGTGCACAAGCACCGGAAGCTGTGCCACGCGAACGCGGACGAGAGGCCGCAAGCGGAGGAGGCCAGCGGAACCGGCGAGGATCGAGAATCGACCACCGCGTCCGCGAACAACGAGAGGCCGTGAACACCGACGAGAACAAGGTGCGAGACGATTTATTTACGAGGTCTGTTTCTTCGAAAGCCCTGACACGCGTGTAATTGCTATTACGGACGCTTGAAAAAGGATGATAAACCGTGACCACCGTATACAATCTTGAGTTTCTTCTCGAAAAACAGGGCTACAAAGAGAAATTCTTAAAGATGAATTCTTCCTCGATCCTTCGTGTTTTCGAAATGCATTCGCATTAAATTGTTGCGTGTCTCTGTTTCAGAAATTTTACAGTTCCGGAAAAGGACGACCTCGTCCGAACAACACATTTATCGCTACAATGACTTCCGTAAAATAATGAAAACATTGTCGAACCGAATTAATTAAAGTACAGTCGTGGAAAGTGTCGATGTATTCTCAATCTGTACATCCCTCCCAATCGTTCCGATATTAGGAGTAAAAGAAGTAGAAGCGTAGATTGATATTCATTTGACGTACTATACCCGATGCACTCAGTGACACGGTACTACCACGTTTCTTTAAATCAGATATTGTAAAACAACGATGTATGGCTATTATAGCGTAAATCAATTTTGGCAACTGTATAATCTGATAGAAAGAAATATTTCATTCGTCGATACTGTTTCCTCTGGCTACATACGTTTAATTATGTTTTCCTAGCATAAAATTTTCCTTTTAACGTAGTTTCCAACGAGTTTATTACTAGTGTTTATTACCTTTAACATTTGTTATTAAGATATATGCAAATATACGAGAACAGTTTAATTACGCGTTGTCAGTAAAATCCACGTATCGTACCATCAATAGATATTAATTGATATCTCAACATTATTAAGGAAATTTGAATAAATCCCTATGAGGCTGTAAATACATTTCACGGATGTGTTTATGAAAAATGCCCACTTTTCCGATTGCCAACTTACATCATTTTGAAAAATGGATGCCCACCGAAAAAGGGCTGCTTTGTGAAACTCAAAAATTCTTTCAAAACGCACCCAATTTGAACAAAGTAGTAGATAATGTAGAAAGTATCCTTCAGGTCGAATAACAAAATATAAAAATGGAGTAAGATAAAATTTTCCATCTTTTGGATAATAGTATCGAATTCGAGTTACCATTATTTGTACTTTGAGTGTACCTATTAGGTTAAAAGACTCGAATCCCTAAACAGATGCTTGTGAAATTATTCTCACGCAGTTGATAATGTTTTTAAAATAGTTGTACTTTAAAATATAAAAAAATAATTAACACATTTTTCAATTGTCATTTCTATAGAATTGAAATGCGTTTTAACACTATAACAACCAAGGGGAGTCAAAATCATTAGTCATTTTCAGTACATCTTGTTCTCTAAAATTTTGTATGACTTTTTCTAAAATATGCAAAATAATTAATTCTGTAAAACAGTTTTCTTCTTTTTTTCTTGTGTTTTTACTGTAAAATTTGACGTAGTATATCTACATATACCAAGATAAGTCATTTTGACTCCCACGGAACGTAGGTAAACTTGTAATTTTTTAATTCTTCTTTTACTTTCTTCATATTGTTACATGTCCGTAACAATATCTTCACTTGTATATAGAAACATATAACGCTTGTATATCTTACATCGCAGAAAGTATTTTGAACTTAGTCAGAAAGAAACGCTGACAGAGGAAATATTATTTTATCATCACTTTCAGAAAATCGGAATTCTATTTTTCATCGCGATCTACAGAAACATTTTAACTCGTAAAATTACTTAGAAATTATGGAAACATTTTTACGAAGCAGTAAATTGCTGGAAGAAATAAATAAAAACAAGTAATTTTGACCCCTGATACATTATTATTTTACCAAAACGACAAAAAGCAATTTTGACGTTTCCACAATACTTGCAGATTGATTACATATTTTTATATATCTGCTCCCGGATTAATTAGTTATCAACTATGAGTATGATGAACTATGAGTCGATACCATCTAGCCTCGTACATGACATAATGTAGACTACACACAATCTCTTTTCTATTTTTGCTCTTATTTATGCTATCTGCAATTTTCTACCAAAAATTAATGAAGACTGACTTTGACCTGAATAATAAAACAAAAAAATATTGGATAATTCCAAAAGTTTGTGCCCGATTTTCAGTGAATTTACGATCAGAGACTTCAAGAAAGGCCACGTAATTTTTACGAAATGGAAAACCTGCTTGTAAAACGGTCGGAAGCAATTATTCAGAAATGGTGTTAAAACTGTTATTTTAAAATGTAATCACTTGTGTTTTATTTTCAAATCGAATGAGAATTTGCAAACGTCTAATAATAAGAGTGATACAAATAAAATGAAAAAAATTTCAATAAAATTAATATAATAATATAAATAATATAAATAAAATTATTTCAATAAGATTTGCGTACCAACAATCATTCGTTTACTTCCAAACAATCTTATTGCGTTCTGATATTGAAGATTTACAATTTGTTTAGGCGAGGAAAGCAAGGTTCATGTGGGTCTATAATAATAATAAAAAATCTAATAGTAATTGTTTTCCAAGAATGAAAATTTTGATGGTAATTATTCGATAGAAACATAGTGGTTTATAAAAATTTAATTCAGTTGGCACGATTTGTTGTATTGTGCATCGTAGAATGACAATGTATTTGTTGAAATGAAAAATTTGAAATATTCCAAGAATTATAATAGTCACCCAAGGCTGCTTGGACCACGCATGTTTCAGTATTGTGGTTCAGTATTGTCTATATCATTATTCAATGGATCACATAATGTTTGGACACAATTACAGATGTAACATTTATGTCCTATATTTCGAATAAGCAAGCAACAAACAAAAAGCAATTTCATTATGTTCTGTTAAAATATACAATGACGTGTGTAGGAGTGAACTAATTGATTCTCGAATCTCGGTCGAGTATAAATACATTTTGTATACAACTATACATTTTGCCACCCAGCAAGGAACACTTCAAACAAATTATTAACACGTTGTATGCGAATTTTGAGCATAAAAAATGTTTCCTATTCTATTCCTAAATGCGACCGGCATTAGTTATTAGTTACTCGATAACGAAGCTTTCTCTTTATAAGGTAATATAGTTATTGTCAGTATTAATAAATTGACATTAAGTGGCAGTTATTTTAACACAATTGTTTTTTAAGTTTTATTTATCTATGCGTGTTCGTGTTTCAGATGACATCGACCATTCTGGTCATCAGTGACGACTTGAAAATTGAGCTTCTAATTAAAATACCAAACGTAGAAATCTCATCTATAGCAACGTCCTAATATTTTCTAATGCACTACGTAATTATATGTAATCAAATCTTTATCAAAATCTTATCAACTTTTGTCACGAAAACTGATTAACTAATCCAGATTTATTCTTAAAAATAATGTCTGTTTTCCGACACCTTCTAGGGAGACAATATCAAAATTTATTATTCTTTAATTTAAATTTATTATTAAATTGACCTCCATGCATAATAACATCTAACTGGTCTCATGAATTCAGAAGAATTGAAAAGTTTTAAAGAGTCAGTTCAGCAGGTTTTTAATAGTAATTAATTGTAAATATACACAAGCGCAACAGATCAAGGTATACGTAGTGAAGTTAATTTGTATGTATATAGGATCAATGTTGCATCGATCTTCCTGCATTAGACTGTACAAAATTTCATTTATATTCCAAAACAATTATAGTTCCCGTCGGAAGACTATATTATGGATAAGAATAAAAGATATATACGTATATTTTTATAAACCAACTTCATAAGGACCGAAATGGAAAAAATTGATATTGGTTGTTGTGAGTCAATCGCATTATTTTTATCTATTATGTACAATAACAGCCATTAATATTCTGACACTCTTTACAAAAGAATAGCTTTTTCGATATTGGACTAAATGATTTGAGTTTTTAACCATTTCGCGACCATGGACGAGTTATCTCGCGACGCAATGTCGCTTGCACTATGGCACAGACAAGTTTATAGGTTGGTTGCGAGATAACTCGTCTGTGGCACAGCGCGAGCGACATTGCGTCACGGTATTTCGTCGCGAGATAACTCGTCCGTGGTCGCGAAGTGGTTGAGCAGTTAAAATCATTGATTTGCTAGATAACGTGTACAAGGAATTTTGAAAAAGTAGGTACCAAAGATTGCTGTTCACAAACTTTCTGTCCGAGCATGTGTCGAAAATTGAAAAGATGCGTTTTGTGGATACATGTCAGTTATACATCCGAACGTTTCAATCGAAATCGAAAATTTCATTCGACCAATTGTAAGTCTTCAAAATTCTTTTACAAGGCATCTAGCATCATAAATCCTTCTGCGCAACTCGAGTCGTTCGGTTCAATTATAAAAGAGTTATTCCCTCTTAAAAAGTGTCCGACTATTAATAGGAGTCACTATGTATAATAACGTACATTATTCGTGTCTTAATGCAATTTCTAAATTTTAAGCGTTTTTGCATTTGCAACGACTTCCGTTGTACAAAACACACAATAAACTAAGTGTCCCGATTAAAACTTAACTCTCGGACCATTCTTACCTATTCACTGCTCTATTTACGACGTTTTCTAAACATATTTTTCTAGAGATACTTCTTGCAGGCACGTTTCTTTGTCTGGTGTTCCTAATGCGATAGGAACTGTTTATTCAATTTAATAAACTGAGAAATTAAATAATAATTTCGCGAGGGTTAATATCCATTTTATTTTATTTCTGCTGTATTTCGTTGGTATTCGATTTTGACGAGCCTCGATGTAGCAGAAGAAGAAAACTCCAGCTTTATTTCAAGCGTGCGTTCGATTTCAGAAAATGGAACGATGTTGAGTTCCATCCGTTGCTCTCGTGGCACAGAATTAGTGAAACTCGTGCATCGGTGTCGCCAAACAGGCTGCTAATGCTAATGAGATAGATCATTTTGGATGAAACTTACCGATAGTGTCCATCGACTGGGCTTCCTCGTCGCTGGTCTCCATAGGCGTAGCGTGGTTGTCCTTCTTCTTCTCCTTTATTCTGCTGGCGGGTCCAGCGACGGTCACTCCGGCGACGCCACTGCTGTTCGCCTCCCTGCCAACGGGCTTCTTTTTGTTCGAGTCTTTGAAATCCATATGTATCGCCGTCGCGTTCGTCGTGTTCATCGTGTTCGTTGCGTTCACGCCCAACGACGACGACGTCGACGACGTCGACGACGTTAACGTGCTCTTCCCGTCGATTCTGCAACAATCAATGACCACACATCATTAAGCTAGTTCTGCGCAATATACCCAATCAGTACAATAATCTATATGTTATAGATGTTAGACTTGTACAAAACTTATATTTCGAACGAGTTTATTCGTCATCTTCTTTCGTACACAAAATTATTTATGATTCGCGATAATAATTAAATTCGGCAGTAATTAAGCTAGTTCTGCGCAGTATACCCGATCGGTACAATAATCTGAGTGCTTGTTATAGATGTTAGACTTGCACAAAACTTATATTTCGAACGAGTTTATTCGTCATCTTCTTGTTCGTACACAAAATTATTTATGATTCGCGAATAATAATTAAATTCGGCGATATCGGTACGCTGAACTGGATACTCGATTCACGAAACAAAAGGCAGGTCATTCTATTTTAAAACAACTGTTGCTGTTGTCGACCTTGAACTAAATATTTTTTTTTATTAATAATAAAATTGTTCACGACTGGCACAGCTAGGTGGGCCACTTTTTATGCCGGACTCTTTCGAGTTTAATCACTCCTTTCTCAATTACGGAGACATACTTAGTCTCTTAGATAGTTTGTCAATTAGACAAACTTTTATTTCGAAAAGCAAAATTCTAATAAAATTTACTTTCTTCAAATTGGTCTTTAACGACGACAATTTGCCTGAACATCCACAGTTTTCGATATATAATAATGAAGTTTCGTAACTGCTAATAATTGCATGCTTTATCGTAATATGATATTCTGATGTGTCTTTGTATTTGACGTCAAGTAGAATTTTGTTTTTGACAAACTTGACTAACAATGTCGATAAACCCGGAATAACATGAAAAATAATTGAATTGTTCTAAGCTTTCCATTTCGTTATTTTCCTTAGACCATCATAAAGTATAAACCCATAAAAATTCACCATATGCGTAACAATTTGTTTTGAAAATTTTAATACTTTTCTGCAAAAGCGACGAACAGCATTATTATTTATTAACCGATGTAGCCTATATCGTTTCGGTAAAACATTCGGAAAGTATACGGATCCTAAATACATATATAAAAATCTCGATACGGGCTATTATAAAGCTTAACGAATAATTCGAAAGAGTAAAATGGAGTTTTACAATACTGTTCTACCGAGAAGCGCTTCGATGCGTACACACGAATTACAATTTTTTAAATGGACCGGTTTGGTCATCCCCGCGTTGAAAAGTACCGAGCAACGTTCAGCGGAAAATTAATATTTCATTTCAATTTCAATTAATCGTTTCCGAAGGGAAGAGCAGCCATTCCTTCCGATTTTCATGCAAACCTGGGATCAGATTTTCAACGATCAACTCAATTTCGATGATGAATGCCTACGTAAACATAATCCACTAACCAGCAACCATTGATTAGCATTACAATCTGCTAATAACCACCCTACCGTCCCTCGCTCACCGCCACCCTGCTTCCATCCACCCCATTTTCCCGACCAATCGACTACCCCCATCCTCTCTTCCCATCTCTGTACTTCTATCAATTGCTTCTTTTTCCAAGAACGGTTACGATCGTTCTCACTGTAACATTACTCTCTCTCTCTCTTTCTCTCCTGAAAAGATTTCTGCCATTCTCCCATCTAATATAAACACAATAAACATTTAACAACAGACTCTTCGAACCCCATGATCATTATTAAATTATATCTAAGCGCATACGACGCAAGTGGTTTTAGATTAAAGGAAGTGATTCTAGATTAAAAAGATAAGTTGAAAATTTAGAATAACGTTTTTTTTCATTCGAGGCTCTCTGTTTTCTCGAGAGTTTTAAAATTCGGTGAACGCAACTGCTATTGAACAAGAGTCATGTAACGCGTCTGATCGTGACCTACCGATTCTACTTAGAAACCCTAAGCTCGCCAACTTGACGATTTTCTCGAGGACAAAAACTCATACGAAAAATTCTTATTCTGCATTCTCGACTTATTTGTTTAATGTAGAATCGAATAATAGAATAGTACATTCAACAATAATAGAATTGAATAATGTAGAAAGATTAACGTGTTCGTTAGGATGTTCGTTTCAGGTATTTATGGAAATTTGGACAACGATTTACGGAAAACAAGAACTTCATAGAAATTAATCCTTAGTACCAGTCGTTTTTTTCCATGTACGAAATCTACAGACGTAGCTACCGTACTTATTGCTTTTTACAAATGTTACAAATAACCAAGGAATACTTTCGATGAATATTAAAAATAATTAGTTTCAATTGGCACAGTGGAACCAACGAGAAGAACAAAATTACGTTTATGATACCGACTATTAAAGAACTCGGGATGAAATAAAAGTATTTTTGGCCATATTATAGCTTTTGGTTCCGAAATGTTTGTAACGCGGTAACAAAGAACACAAAACATGACCTAGATCTTTTTGTTCATCGAACAAACAAACCAGAGGCACGCTATTGTTCACATTTTTGTTAAAAGTTCTGAATCTGATTGAATATATTCAAAACATCGTGAGCGCGAGAATCTTTTCGTGCACTTTCCTTAAATTTACCTAAGTATCAAAAATGCAGAAACACGGTAGATCCCAAAAAGGCTAAAGCATCGCCGTAAAATGATAATTAGAGATACGATTAAATGTTAATCGATAGCTATGAATTTGAAATCCACACATTTAAGTGCGCTATAGTTACTAAATAGTTAGAGATAAGATAAAATAACGAAACACGAGTCATATACGCGTGTAAAAACTATTAAAAATTTAAATTATCCGTAATATATGTAATTTGACAAGAAACTCGCGATAGTTTTATTGATAATTATACCATGAAACAAAGTGGAACTGTAAATAAGATTTTAATCCTAACGACAATAAAGATAGTATAAGGAACCCAATTGTGGGAGAACCAATTACTGTGCCTACATTAATTATACTTAGTTTTAAAGCATAATGAATATTAAAACAGAGATACGTAACATATATATTAACTGATTTTAATGAAAAAAATTTAATATCTCCTTTTTAATATTCATTATGCTTTAAAATAAGTATAATTAATATAGGCACAGTAATTGGTTCTCCCACAGTAATTGGGTCCCTTACCCTACTCATTTTCATCTTGCATTCAAAAGTTTCAGGCTATTCCTATTGAAAAGTCGTAAACTATCGCAACTATAAACATAACTTCTCGATACAAGCATTTTCGGCTATAAGTTCATATGAACTTTTTTTATCTACTTGACCTCATTAAACAATATGGTTCAAACCTTTTTCATAGTGTTTATGTGGTAAAGAAAATATAACCGAAGATTTAAAATGCAAAGATTTCAGACATACACAGTAGAAATCTTTCATCATTGACGAAAGAGTTGGAGAAATTAACTTCATCAAATATTTTACTACGGATATATTATTAAGTTATTCGCCTTGTGAATACCGTTTAAAAGCGTCTTCATAAAGAAAGAAAAAGAATTCTCCATTTTAGTCAATTCGAACGGATTTCATTCATGGAAAAGAATATCAACGAAAACCGTAATCTCTTTGGACAGAGTAAATATTATTTTTCTAGTTTTTAAATATATCGATATCTTCTTACATGAAAATGAAGATACTTCTTCTTTCATTTTTTCTATAATTCTAGCGTAATACTAGGAAGTAACATAAATCCAACAACCTATCGTAATATGATGTTAACCTATCGTAGTATGATTTTAAATGTGGTGAAAAAAAACATGTATTCAAATTACTCTATCATAGGTTAGTGAATTTTCCTTTGTCTACAATTGTTACACCGTCATGATAAAAATATATAGTATCATTAAAAAAGATATCATAATGATACTGATACTGATTATTTTCCCTTCAATAACAACCGGTATTTGCAGCACTTAAATTAATATAGCTGCATATATTAATTGATATAGTCGATGTGCAATTATCAGGTGATCTCATCAAGAATCGTATATCTCAAGTTATATCAAATAATTAAGAAAATGGGGTTTCTTGTAGAAAAAAAAAAATGAAAAATATTTGTTACATACCGAAAGAAAAGAAAAATAACCATAATACGCTTATTTGGTGAATATTCTTCCCTTTCCCGTTTTAGATACCGTAAAATCTTTTATTTCTCTGTGATTGTATTACAAGTTGATGTGCTCGTTTAAAATATAAAATTACGAATGAAACACAAACGGTTAAAATAGATGTTTTTAAGGAGCCTATAACGGTTAATATATATATAGCTGGAATTCTAAGCTACTGTAAATATAAATCGTCCGAAATAAATAGACAATTAAAGACAACAGTTTTACTATGATATCACCTGTTGTATTAATGGTAGTTTCAAGCTGTTTAAGCAGAAACGTCTACAGAAAAAAAATATATACGTACATCACTTTAACATCCTTTGCGGACACCGTTTCAGAACTCAATTGCGGCTCCTCCTTCACCTCCACTTTGATGAGATTCGACTCCTTGGGCTCCACTTTAATTTCCTTATTTTCTTTGTTAGTTTCCCTGTTGTCCTTTACACTGGATGTGATCGACGAAGTCACGCACGCTGTCGTGGTACTCAATATCGACGTGGTTGCCGCTGCTGTTGACGTTATCACGGATTCCGTTGTTAAACATGTACTCGAGGTCGCCGATGAACTCAAGGAAGTCGCTGATGTGGTCGCTGTCGTTGACGTAACGGACGCTGACACGTTCGATACGGCTGAGGTGGTAGTTGTCGTCGTCGTCGTCGTGGTCGACGCCGCTGTCGAATTATTCTGAGGATTTTCTTGCGTTTTCTGTTGCTGCTCGCGCTGCAGCCTCGTCGTAACACCCGTAGTTAGAATGTCTATAGGTCCAATACTTGAACTGGTATTATTTACCTTAAACAGAGATCAAGACATATTCAGGCATGAAGACCTATTCGTTCTTACAAATGGAACGTGCGTTAACGACAATAGGATCATTAATGCGACTCACTTTATTATTAGGATTGTTCCGAGAGCTACGTGTTCGTTGCCGCGACTTTCGCAATAGCTGCTTATAATTTTCTGCTTTTTTAGTGAGGTAGTAATGATGCACGCAATCTGGAACGGACTTATGTTCTAAAGATTGAGCTATCGTTCCAAAGTTCTTAGGATGTTGTAAATATTTTTCTTTAAACAATTCGTGCTCCACAGAACTCCAAACGTTGATTAACTTCCGTTCGCTGTGAAGAGCCTCTAATTCTTCTGGCTGAAGCAGACCGTTTCGATTCTGAAACGCGATTCGTCTCTGTTTCGTATCCAATAACAACGGAGGTATCACTGCGTACGAACGCATTTTTTTATCTTCCATCTAAAAAATAGTTACGGAGAGAACATTACTTAATAGTGATTAAATAACAATAAAAGACTCGTCTTCAAATTATTAACAATAGACAGATCTCAACAGCTAAGCCTGATGATCACTGTCTGTGTCTTCTAGTGTACATAGATCAGAAAGATTTTTTAGTACCACGCCGGTCACAGGTAACTACCGATCGTTTATGATACCGATGGTAGTCGTCCGTGATCACTGTCACGAAATTAGTTCAAATAACACGTTCACTACCAGCATGCATGTGTAACGTGTACGATCTTGCAATTCACGTGAAACTAATCCAATTAATTTGATGTATGCTGTTATTTAACAGCATAGAACGTAGTATAATATTCAGAAAGTCCATGTTCCTTCACTAACTTATTCTAATATTCCATAAGGTGCGTAAATGTTGGTAGATAAACGTGTTAAACTAAGATGAAATCAAAAATTAGGTAATATTTATGGATGATTCAATCGTATTAGCTTTTCATTATCATATTCTTAAATTATGACAATTCGCTTGTGACGTCAAGGGCACAACAGAAAATTCGTGTGGTTAATGTAATTACGTTAATTGTTAATAACTTGAGAAGAAAATTCATTTTCGTCTTTCTTTTTAACCTGGTGAAACCCTAAAGAAAACGACCGCGTTCAGTCGAGCATGCTGTTGCATATATTATTACATAAAGTCTAACGGTAAATTACCTCTTGTTCTTGAAGGCCGTCCATAATTTCCTCTAGATCAGCTTCGCTTTTAATGCGGGCGCCAACTCTATTGAAACGTTCTTTGTCTTCTCTCTGTTTTCGCAACTCGGGAAACACCTTTTCGAAGAATTCGCGATTTTTCGCTTCCTTCGATTTCCTTTTTTGCGTCGCCTCCAATCGTTCTATCTTACGATGCCACTCCTGCACCAAAATGGCGTACGTCCGAGACTGTTGCCGATGAAGGGACGCTCGTTCGGCGTGTTCCCGACGAAGCCTCGCTATAAGCTTAGCTCTCATACACGTTTGATGCTTCGTACGATTTTCTTGGTACACACTTGTATCCGACGGTTGATTGTACAAAGGTAGCTCCACTTTTGGACCCAGCCTCTCTAGGAGTCTATGAGCTTCCTCGGCTTTTCTCTGCAACATAAATTAAATTTGAAATCTCTCGCGAAGCGTTTTTAACGTTCTGAAAATCAAATGTCTTACCCTATTCTCAGCGTAAATCTTTTGTGCCAGAGACTGGTGCTTTGGTTGCTGCGATTGTTCCTCAACCTGTCGTTTAAGACCACTAGCTTCCAGAGGTTTGTTCGCTGCCTCCTCTAATTCTTTCAGCTTTTTCCGAAGTTTGTTTATCTGAGACTCTCTCTTCGCAATCTCTCTGTCGACCTTGGCAATCTGCTGCAGAAGATCATCCTTGGTGCTCCTAAATTGCGCGTCTTCCTGCGTGTTCGGTTCCGGAAGCGTAGGGGAAATAGCTTCTGTTTGCGGCGTATATGCAGCGGGCTGCTCCTAGCAGAAAATGCTCATATAATACTGTGATGCGCCAAAGACACATTTCAAGGTAAAAATATAATGTAATGATTAGACT
This sequence comes from Halictus ligatus, assembly GCA_028454255.1. Lineage (NCBI taxonomy): Eukaryota > Metazoa > Arthropoda > Insecta > Hymenoptera > Halictidae > Halictus > Halictus ligatus. The sequence continues at coordinate 742,136 of CM052146.1, read as the reverse complement.
GCGGATCTTTATGCAACAATAAAATGTGTATGCGTCAATTGTAAGCAAAGAAAAATTTATTACAAGCTAAGTCAAAATTTATTTTCCTCATTAATGATTTTAAATTGCACCTGTACTCTTTTGTTATAAATGCATAAAATCCACGATCTAGTAATAATAAACCTAAGGAGACGACAAATATAAAGCTATGTCTACACAGTACGAAGCAATCGCGCAAAGCAAGTTCAAGAGTTCTTTTATAATACGAGAGCAAAGTACACGATGCAGCATAAGACATCAGTTATTACGACGTAAAGATATTTGTCTAAATGTGGTGAACAACAGACTGTAGGACATTTTTGATGTCAAAAAACTGAGATTCGTCAACTCGACGTCACACCAAAAGACTGTCGCAGATGTGTTGTGTAAACATAGCTTTAAATTTTGTACGTATGCCAAAATTTGCTACTTCGTACGAATCTAAGGACGTTTTCAACATCTTAAAAATGTTCAAAATACGCTCGAAACTAAGCTAATTTGAAGTTGAAATTCTATGCACAACCGTAAATGGGTCACTTCACGCGAGATCGGATACTTTTCAGAGTACTGTTCCAGATTTTGTTCAAATTGAGATATGTTGTGGGCTTTAGTGACATGTGAGCATATCTCAAAAGATTCTTCGAAATCTTAAAAATTGTCGGGTGTACGGACGTGCAAAATAAAGTTTCAAGAACATTAGGATAGCCCTAAGTGTCCTCGTTGCGGGCCTGTTTTTAAACATGCGGACCCGTTAAGTATTAAATCCTGAGACCACCACAGGATTTAATACCGTTTATAAATTATTGGGACAACTCACTCTTTATCAATAGTATTCATTGTTGGAAATATTTACTATCATCGCTCTATGGATAAGGAAGTACACAGTGTTTTCTTTATCTCGCAAAATAGAAATACTTCGTGAAGGACTGTACCTATCGAAAAAATGTTTAGGTAATAATTGTTTAATACGAAGGGGGACATAATACGGTGTAAGTTAATTTTTTATAGATTGGGGGTAAATTATGAATAATTTTATTTGATGGAACCATAGATTTTCCCCCGTATTATGGTGGCATTTATTACGGGGATTGACTTTCGTAATGCTTAGAAACCTGGAGAAACAGTAAGGAGTTTGATCGGCAGTTGTTTCGACATAGCCGAAAATACTATGTAACCTACAGGCGAGTAGACAACATTGTCGCCGACAAGTCGTTGATGTAGCGACTTATAAAGCGACGACAGCACGACAGCTGTCGACAAACAATGAATCTAAAACGGGATAGAACATAAGGAAATGACCTTTTACGTAAATGCCGTCCTAGTACGGAAAAGAAAATGTATGGTTCCATTTAAAAACAATTAATTCGATTTAAAAATTTCTCCCCCAACCTACCCTGCTCTAAAATTAACTTACACCGTTTCATGTCTCCCTTCATATCAAGCAATTTTTACTAAACATTCTTTTTACAGGTTCACTCCTTCACGAGCTATTTCAATTTTTCGAAGTAAAGAAAACACCCTATAGATTAAAGACTTAATGTTTCATTGTATATTGTTTTACGATCAGTAACTAACTGAATCATCTACAATAACATAATTATTTAACTCATAATTAATACAATTTCGATAATATGATCTCCTTTGGTATAAACTATAAAAGGATGAAAAGTTTCACGAGCCCCATGGTTTTGTCTCCGTTTATTAAACTAAATTGAAAATTAATGTGTTTAATATTGGGTGTCACAATTAAACAATTGCTTCATTATTTTCATTTGGCGTACAAACAACAAACTGTGCAAACCGGCTCCAACTGCAAGTTGTTTCGAAGAGCCGCCTACACCATCACACCAAGTTTTTAAATAAAATTAAAAAATAATAATAATAATCATGAATTATCCAAATAATAGAAACATTAACTCTTTAATCTACACTTCCATCACCCTTTTCTTGCGATGTTCAAAGAGCAATGATAGTAAATATTTCCAATACTTAATACTATTGACAAAAAATGAATTTTCTCAATAATTTATAAAGGTATTAAATCCTGTGGTGGTCGCATACATAGTATAATATGCTCCAGGTGTAACAGGTCCAAATCTTTAAAAACGAGTCCGCAATGAGGGCTCCACGCTTAGGGCTATCCTAATTTTCTTGAAACTTTATTTTGCACGTCCGTCAAACTGACAATTTCTAGGATTTCGAAAAATATTTCGAGACGCGTTTATATGTCACTAAAAGCTACAAAATTTGAGCAAAATCTGAAACACCACTCCGAAAAGTGTCCGATTTTGCGAGGAATAACCCAAATATTAGTCCGTTATTGCCTAACCGTTGAACATGAACCCCTCTTAGTTCTCTTAGCTCGACTCCTGCGCCGAGTTTAATACCTGAACTCTATATTAATTTGAAAACGTGCGCGCATCGATACCCACCCTAGTGTCTATCCTGAGTGGCTGCTGCAACTGTACCACGTGCTCTTGTTTACCGCAGGGGTCAGCGGGCGATAGGCTTTGACAGCGAGATTGCGATTGGGACTGTAACTGAAGTTGCGTTGGTTGGGCCAAACGTATTTTTTTGAATGGCGGTGCCTCCTGCAGATTGGCTATCTCGACGGCCGTACGAGTGCAATACTGATCCGGTTGGACGGGCATAAGGCCCATTCGTGAATTTCTCGCACTGGTCACGTGCTGATAGTCTGATGCGGCCGTCGGTGAAGCTGTCGGCGTCACCGAAGCAGGCGGCAGAAGAGATATTCTCGGTCTATCCCCTCTGCCACCAGCCATGCCACTACCTACACCGCTATTCGTCGCATATTCGGCCGTAACTACTCCAACACCGACTCCAATCTGCGACAGAGGACTGTTGCTCACGTTGATGGCGATCCTCTCGTTCACCTGTAAAAACACTACTGTCAAAATCCATTCTTTTTTTTTTCTTCTCAATTTTGTTTTTATTCGGCCGTTTTCTACTTTCTTTATACTCTCGAGTGTTTCATTCAATTTATCTTGCCTAACCTTCTCGGCGCGAACCTATTTCAAGAAAATCGATGACCCGGTTCAAGAGGACAGACCCGGTACGTTATCAATACACCTAAAACCCCGTTATACATTTCTTGCACTTCAATGAAACCTCGAGTAGCTACGCACCGCGGCACTCTTTTTACTATCCGTCGATATTATATTTACATTCGTTGTCTTAGTTGTCGAAATAAAAAGACTGTTAAAAATGTTTAAAGCTTGCGAACGAGATACACTAGGTAGCATCCAGTACAACAATTGACGCGATAGAATTCTATCTGAAATGAAATAATCGTTATCATATCAACAAGTGCTTAAACTGCCGCTTTCGCGTAAGATAAGAAAGGATTAATAACAGGTGAAAGTCAATAACAAAGACAAGCCACTTATTATATTCGTTTTTTCTACAATTATACCGTCCATGTATATTGCTCGTGGGTCATTGTTGTCCGCAAAACGTTTTATATCGCTACATACGCTCGATCGGCTGTTTTCGATCCACTTGGAATAATTTTTATCGGTAGAGGCTCACATTTGTTGATCGACAAAACAGAACGCGGCATTTATCATGCGATTGTTTTGGATCGGGGCGCGGCTGATTTAAACAGTAAAATACCTACATTTGTGGTGGCGCTACGATATACGTCCCTCGTGGCGTAAGCAGTTCCCGAAAGCGATGGTGGTGGCGTTTGACTAACTGTGGGTGGATTGGCAGGCACTGCCGGAGCCACAGGCGCTGCTACCGGTATAGGAGTTGACGCCGACGAGGCCGACGTGACCACCGTGGCTACGGCTGGCACCGAGGCCGATGTTGGCGTCTGTGGGTACGGATGGATATATCGCAGACCTCCAGCCATTGGTACAGATACGTAACCCCCTGGCGCACCACCCACTGTACCACTCCCGGCACTGTTGCTTCCCGCGCTGGTACCACTACCGGTACCACTATTATTCCCACTTCCGGGTGGTGCTACGTTCCCAACGGCCCCAACACCAGCTCCGGACCCAACGACACCGGTTCCACTGTTCGTGCCACCAGCGTTGTTAACACTTCCGCCACCGCCGCCGCCGCCACCACCGCCACCGCCGCCTCCACCGCCGCCACCACCACTGCCACCGCCACCACCTATTGAAGGACCTCCAGGAGCGTTATTGCCAGCTGTCCCGGCTGCCACCGCTCCCGCGGAAGATGCGGCCGCACCACCTTGGACGTACGTCACGCCTGCTCCTACTGTTCTTGGTGACACAGGTCTGCTGCTCTTGATGTTTACGTAATTTTGCGGCGACCTGAAATCATCATTGTTATAAGACAAAATTTCGAAGTTGAGGTGTAAGGGTTAATACATTGAATTAACAGATTTGGTTAGATATAACTATTATGAATGACCAACACTATTTTGGCGACCGGTAACCATTAAGAATGACCAAAATATTATTTTGGTTACCGATAATCATTATTCACCAGGACAAAGTTTTTTGGCTATCACATAATTTTTAAAGCGAAGGAACAATTAATGAAATAAATATAAATATTGTTTATCACTTTTAAGAGAATCTTTTCAGTCAGAGTATGAGAAACTTTTTAGTCAGTGTATAACGAAGTTGCAAATTACAAGGGGAAGCTTGTAAGTAGACTGTGGATCTTTCGGCACAATAAAAATTGTCCAAGTTAATTGTAGAAAACCGAGATTAAATGAAAATGTATTTTCTCTTTTAGTCATCTTGAAAAGTCCAAAATAATAGAACGATGTTCTTGTACTTTTCTAATGTCTTTCTCGTTTTGTATGTACCCTATTCATTATTGTCATAAATGCGTAAAATTCGCAGTCTACTTATGAGCATCAATACTGAAGTAATGACCTATGTAGAGTAAAATTTACTCGGTAAACCAAGCTATAGTTGCGCATGCAATACCTGTCATACAGTATATGCGTTTACATGCATATACATTATACAGTATATATTTGTTAAATTAAATATAGAACATATATATGTAAACAAACATGAATGTACATATGCAGAAAATATATAAAAGTATTGTTCTCCAATATCTTCTATTTTATTCGTCATTTCATATATTTTTATACCCGTTTCTTAACGTTATCAGTCATTTTAATCATTGTACTATAATACCGGTTACTGGTAACCGAAAAAGTTTCAATGACTTATACTGGTTACTAGCAACCAAACAAATATTAATCATTTAAAATGATTACTAATATTCAACTAGCATTCATTTAAACAAATATTAATTTTTGCTGAATGACTTTTTCCGAAAATATTTTTAAAATAACTGTTATTTTGGACTTCTGTTGCGAACACAAGTTACGATTTTTGTTAATTAAGCTGGAAGAATTAACATGTTGCAAATGGACATCACGTAATCCCTCGTGCGTTAAGATAACTGTTTCGGAAACATGAGACGTCTTGTCCTTGTTTCCTCTACTGTGTATCATTTATTGTCTGCAGGATGTAAATAAATTCGATCAAACTGATAACTTGTTCATGGTCAGCATATGAAAATGCGCGGGAATTCGGAGTGCTGTGACAAGACGTCAGGGCGCATGTGCAGAATAGAATCGTTCGTTTCGGAGTCATAGATAGATATATTTCTCTTGTATTCACGAGCTAGGGATTTCAGAATTCTGATAACGAATATTAAAGGAATAAATAACTCGATGCCTAAAATTCAATTCTCGTGAAAAGATAAAACGTCTCGAGGAGCAAGTGCATGACAAAAGCTGATGGTTAACAAACCAATGGCGTCATGCGATAAAAATATGATTCATGTGAAATCAAGCATCAACTATACATATGCTAGAATAGTAGACAGACGACCTTTCGGCGTTAGTTTGTCACATGTGGCAAAACACGACACGCATGCGTCATACGATATAACGATATGCGGTGTCGCAGTATAGCACACATCATGGTTCCGCGTGCCGGTGCATCGGTACCTATTCTGTGTGGAATCACTGCGCATGCGTTGAACATCACAAAGGGTGAATGTGCCTGTCTGCTTTCGTAAGGCGACGTTGCTATCGCGATGTTGCCAGATCGCCGTATACATTCGACGAGTTTCTTCCACAAGCGTTTCTAGCATTATTTCCTAGCGAATCGCGATCGAGGTTTAATCAGTTCCCGATTGACATTGCGATCTTACGCTTTCTTTTCAACAATCAATATCGTGTTTTTTGCGATAATGAATGCACAGAGAATTTTTTTACACTATATCATATTGCTTTATCGTGTACCATAATATCTACAAAATGTAAGCTTGTAAGCATTTAGACGATGACAAATTTACCGCAGTCATGCTACGTCTATATTGTATGAATGAAAAAACAAATAAATGAATGTAACGATGAAATTTAATGATATTATTTAACAATAGTATGTCTTATGCCGTGTTTACAATTCATTATAATCCATACTTAACCCAGACCTTGTTTATGTATATCATATTTGGATTTACATTTGCAAATACTTGGCCACCTTATGAATTTCCCTAGATTATGAGTTCTTGATGATGTAACGGTCACCGCCCCCCCCCCCCTCCCCCCACTTCTAAAATCTTCTGCGTACGATACATCACCTACTATTTTTCCCTTTTATGAATGATGCTCAATGCGATTGGAACCTACATTCTTACTTGCGAAGGAAATGATATAACTGCGTAGATGTTCATACGGCTTTGTGTAAATTTAGTTGCAGCAGTATTAATGTATATGTACCGTTTAATGTACTGTTCAAAATACGAGTATTTACGTTAATTTGTAATTTTTTAAAGCAGCGCGTAAAAGGGAATGTCTCTTTTGCATACATTAGAAAAAAGATTTCAAAAACAAAGGAAAATGTTTTTGATCGAATTTGTATTGTTTAAATCGTTTCTTTACCAGGAAAAGTGTAAATATTGTTCTGCTTATACTTTGCGTTCATCGCCTATTAAAATACCGTATAGTAGGGTTTTATTTACAGTTATTAGTGTTATCTCTTGATTATATTTTATGGTAAAAAGTTGTGCATTTTCGTCATCACCGCCATCTTTTATTCCCTACCATGCGACCTACTGTTCGCTTTCTCTTTCCTCGTTCAACAAGTTTTCGTATTTACTCGATTTTTTATTGGTAAACTAAATCGTTTACATCTAAGTAAAATGGGAGGTAGTGCGTAACTCCAATTAGACGCGCCTCGCTAACATAACAAAGTAGAATTTCAATCATCCTTGAAACATAATCTCGAAGGATTTAATCAATTACGACGCTGAAATATCTAAATAAAGCATTCTTTAGGACGGAATTGTAATGAATTCCTTCATTAAATTCATTTTATCCCCACCAGCTGTATAGAATTACTGTATGTTATGATCAAAATTCTAATACGAACACGTATACAACGTTACTTTATATCTTTCTACGTTTGTAAATCTCTCGTGACAAACCTAACCTAACTTATTTTTCCCGCGTTCTAGTCTATTCAATTCAAGCCCTGTACCAATTCAAATTGTCATCACACGTTAAATATTGGAAATGCTAATTATAATTCTTTGTCCAAATTGAATGTACTTGCAACAGTATACAAAAATTGCTTTGTGTAACCTTAATTATAACGTATGTATTAAAAATGGCTCTAAAACTCGATATAAATAAGCATCTGAAAGAAACAATTATCTTAAAATCCGTGAAACTAATATAAAACTTATTAACAAAAAAAAAACTAATGTACTCAAGTGTGACTCATTCTGATGAATATTATTACATACTACGAAAGATTAAATCTCGTACATACGAGAGAAGTTAAACAAAAAAAGTATACCAGAAGAATAAAGAACGATGCAAAAGAATAATTTTGTGGACTTACTTCATCACACAAACGGGCAATCTCGGGTTTCAAAGGAATTTTTCCTTTCCATGTGCATTCTCTATATATACATCCAATACATCGCTTTGACAAAATTCACAGATTCTCGATAATATATCCGTTAGAGTATGATGCACAGCTATACATTTGTACTTTTAAGTAAACAATAAATACAAAATGTATCCTCACGAGGTTAAAAATCAACGTTGCACGTTGACGTTTGAGGTTAGAATCGACAGGTAGCAGTAGTAGTAGAATTGGAAGAACGCATGCGCAGTAAACTATACGTATGTTGTGTATCCAACTTCAATCTTTTACCCACCGCGTATTTCAACTTTACATTTTTCAATTTGAGCATATACAATGAGTATACGATATGAATTATATTATTTACTATCTAATTCCATACAATGGATACAGGAATAAAACAAATATGTATACAAACAAATTTTGTATGACCCACTTTCTCAGAAATTAATCACTGAAACTTTGAAATCCTACTGTATTTCAATTATTTTTGTAGTATCTCTATAAGAATACTTTCAAAAATTCGTCGAATGTTTGTTTAAGTTATAGCTCAGCAGATCCGTCTAATTTCATAAACATTCTATTCATACACGAAATTGAAACCGTGTATATCGTCTCACGCAGAACACGTTGACCATTGCTCTACCTAAAATGGCTGATAATTTCTCAAAAGAACATATTTACTGAATCTTCCTGACTCCAGTTCGTTGGCCGAACGAGTCATGGGAGCATTTTCATTAAGGATGTTTGCCATTTTAATTACAACATGAAATACATCGTCATGCAATGTGACTGTGATAGCGAACACACCTACAAGCTTACCTGTGTAGTTGTACTGGAGTAGATCTCGCGGGTAAATGTTGGTTATGCGAGACCGGTGGTTGGGTCTGACCCCTGCCGGGGGTCGACGTTACGCCGACGAGAGAGTGGCCATGGGACCCGTGAGGATGACCGTGGGGGTGGGCGTGTGGGTGTGGAGGATGAGAGTGGGGGTGAGGATGATGATGGTGATGCAAATCTGCTCCCACTGGACCCACAGGGCCCACTGGACCCCCCACCCCCAGTCCGCTCACTACCTGGACTTGCTTGCCCACTGTCTCCATCACCCCTAACGCATTGTGTACTGAAACAAGTCCCGTCAAAATTCATTTCAAGCCTTGCTTTTTTTATCTAACTTTCATTTTGTTTTCTTTAACGCTAGAGCAATAAACGCGACTGACGTGTATTGCTTTCTAACCCATTCAGACTTCATACAACTTTTATTGTAATCTGTGCTTCAATGAAGAGTTTCCTTAAAAAAAATTTCCGACGAAAACATTTTTACAATTTTAGTAACTGTAAAAGAAAAAATTAGGAACCGGTAGTTCTAGCGTTGATCTAATCCGCATTGACATTACAAAGGGAAACAGCGGAACCGAATTGAAACAAAGAAAGTTGTATGAAATAAACGATTTCTGTAGAATGTAATTGTCGTTTTGAACGCTACACGTCATTTCATTACAATCTATCGACACATATCGAGAACGTGTAACGATTCAAAACAATTATGAAATCACAGTGATTCTATATTTAAACAAACGATGTAGAGCACAAATAATTAATAGTGCCGATCGCTTAACGATTGTTTATGTAATAAATGAAAAATGCCGCCTAACATGATCGCGCATCATCCTTAAAATGAAGGAAAAAGTTTACAAGGACAACGGCGATAAGCATCATCAAAGTAACGGTACTGTAATGACTCTCAAAGCGAAGTAAGTCTTTACGAGCCGTTCTTCAGAACAGAAAACGAAATCGGTCATTTTAACGAGAGTAGCGAGTAATTTCTACTATAAATTATAATAATCTGATACCGAATATGATATTTTATAAAATAGCACCTTGTATTACAGATGAAGGGAAATTACATAGTTATTAAAGCGGAACTGACAGAAAAGTTTTGCCTAGGCAAGAGATTAAAAGATTCATTCTAACCGTGCGTCGTCGTAAGATAACCCGACCGTCTGGCTCTGAATACAATTTACTCGTGAGCAACATATATACAGGGTGTCCGTTAAACGACTGATAAAATTACAACGGAATTATTATATAGTAGACGTAAAAAAATATTCGCGAGGAATCGGGTAAATTTTATCGTATAGCCGATCGAAGCAGTAATTTTACGGCAGTGTGAGTAGATTCGTAACGGAAAAACAACTTACCGGTAATGACGTCAGCTGCGGAAGGTAAGCCGATCTCGAAATTCCCCCACGAGTGGTCGATCCGCACGAGAATAATTCACCGCTTCAGTCTCGAGTGAAAATCACGTACATGTGCGCGCGTAATCACGCACACATACGTACGCGTACACATACGTGAGTACACCAACCGATCTATTTATAAATTCTATATCGACGTTAAAAACTTTTACGGAACACGCTACTCCACAACATTACTATGCGTCGGCGAACTTTGCTTCCCACAGGCTTGCTTCAAATCCCTTTCTTTTTGTTTATCATTTCCTTCTTACTTCACCGCTCGTGCTCGCACTTTCTTTTTCTCCGCGCACCTCTTCGTTGTCTTGCTGTTGTTGTTGTTGTTGTTGTTGATTCGCCGTTTCCCTCGCACCTCTTACACGTACACTTTCATGCGTTCATCCACCACGACTCCGTATACCGTGACACTCGTCAAACACAAAACTTAACCCCGACCATTCAAATTTCTTTCTTCCGACGTTGCTCCGGGGACGACTTCTGCGGATAACAGTTGGAGAAACATGACATTAGTATCAACGTGTTGAACTCTCTTGCGAATCGAATATATGGACGTTATTATACACGGAGGGACACGCGCACGCACGGCTAATATGTCATTGGGCTCGTTCGTAGGTACATTTCGTGCATATATAAAAAAAAAGAAAGAAAATAAAAAAAAGAAGGAGCACCGATTGCCAAGATCGGGAGAATCTCCGCGAAATTTTGCGCGGGAAATTTGTACACGTTGAACTAAGATCGGACGCACCCTGCGTAAACGATCCTGAAACAACCATCGTTAAAATACGTATTTTGGGGATAGTATACCTTCTCTATTGCGAAAAGAAAAAAAAAACGCGACGCGCGGCATTCAACACGACGGAATCTTTTCCGCTAACATTTCGTTAACACGCCGCACAATTTCTAATTTCAAGAACGTTTCATCGAAACGAGGTTGACCACCGATAAGTAACAAAGCGAAAGACGAAATAGAGAAAATAAACGGGTGAGTTGTACTTTGAGAAGAAGAAGGGGGGGTGAGGGGTGAAGGAAAGGCGGCGAAACGAAAGCAGGAAGAGGAAGGGTGAGGGAAAAGGGTGATCGCGAAAGATGCCGCGGTTACTGTCGCCTACGAGCACTAATTTTGATCTTCTTTTAGCCGACTGACCCTATCACCGATTAGGCGGAGCGCGTTGCACTCCACTTGTTCTCACAACTTCCGGTTCAGCTGTTCGCACAAAAGTCCGCATATCTTTCGATGCCCTGCTCTCCGCGAGAGTCTCGGCCTCTATCCTCCTATCTTTCTTTCTCTCGGACACTAGCGATCACTGTGGATACACCTCGGAGAACCGCGATTGCTCCACAATTTCATCACTGCCACGTGGTTCGCACTGAACTCGCGGATAATATTCCACCCACGATTTCTCGTTCCCGGTAAAGTCATTCTGATTCCTGTTTATCCGGCTAGGGACGCGCACGATGACAGTGTCGTCGCTATCACGGCCGCTGTCGTTACCGTTACAGTTACAGTACTCGTTATCGGTCCCACGATGATGTAAACTGGTGAACGAACTTACTTTCATCGCGGGTCCTATTGCACCCTCGGCGAACCGTTATTTCGCGGTTCTACCTAAAACGAGGTTCTCCTTTGACCGTAATTGTAGCACAGTGCGTGTACGATGCACGCACTGTGCACGTTTCCCGCGCACGTGAGCCAGCGCCACCAGGAGAAAGAAATTGGATGACTTTCAAGATGGCAGAACGAGAAACACACTGTTTTTACGTATATTGCCCGTTCGTGGAGGCACCTCGCGCGTACACTTGACTCGACCGTCGCACAGTAGCTGCCCGAGGAGTCAGCGTTCTTCTTCTTCTTCTTCTTCTTCTTCTTCTGCCTCTTCTTCTTCTTCTTCTTGTTTTCTCATCTACTGTCTTCACTTCAAAGTTACTTGTGCTGTTCACAGTTGTTGCTTCTCCTGATCTTGTCCTATATCTCCTTTTGTCATCTGCATCTCTTTCCGATCCTGATCGCCGACAGCAACATTCATTTCGAAGAGACTCCGGATCCGGTTTATCCTTTCGAAACCTTTACAGGATCCACCGTCGAACGTTCAAACATTTCTTCTCAATGTACCGCGCGCGCTTCGTTCTTGTATGCCTCGGTAGTGGCGGTGATGGCAGCAACGGCATTAGCCCGGCAGTGTTCCTGCAAGCAATACGTTGTTCGGATGTTTTAATAGCACGCCTGCAGCAACAATTATAAGACGGAATGGTAAAACGATCGAATTCAAGTGTCGTTTAACATCGAGCAACTTCCAAAAGGAAATCTGTACATTTTACATATACCTGTACATTTGAACGTACTTTCGTTTGTAATTAAAGCTACACTACCACGCGCTTGTGTGATCCGCGTTAACCGAAAATTTGGCGTTCGTAATTTCAAAACAAACTTCCACGTTTACATGATAAAAAAAAAAGAGAATATAACTTGTCTTCGTTCGATAGGGAAACTTCAAGAGTTTTTCATTTTGACAGTGTGTTACTTTCGCGCACGTAATGGAGGCGATCGATCTTCGCAGCAGAAAGTACCGCAGCAGGTTTTTCGTGCGTTTGAATTGCGTTCTGATGAGGAAAATCGATTTCACAGTGTCGACGCGCTGGAATTAATACAGTTCGAGGATAGAAGAGTTTATCTTTCTGGCAGATAATAATGCGAGACAAATAATTTTCGACGACGAGTAACCGTTGTATCTCCGACTCGTAAGGTGATATTGATTTCTCGTTTATCGGTGATGTTTAACCTATAAAATAGATCGGATGCAAAAGATAATAATAATTTAGCGTGAGGTGTACTATATATGTATATCGTTGGAGTAACGAACACGCTGGTGGAACTACCAAACGAAAATTGGACTCTCTGCAAGACCGTCTATTCAAGTTCGTTTCGGTTGTAAAATTAACAATAACCTATACAGCAACGTGTAAAGCGTACAAGAATTCATTTGATTCCCGTTGAATACATTCCGTCCGAATTATTATTATCTTGCTAAACCTAGAACGGTCGATAGCTCCGCAGTCGTTGTGACTCAAAGTCGAGCCGAGTTGAACCGAGAAGAGTCGAATCAAACCGAACTGGACTGTGTAGTTTTGTAGCGCGTCAACGCGTAAAAAGGGGCGAGTGCGAAACGGTAGATCATACCAATGGAAAGACTATGTTTCTTCCCTAAATTCTTATTCCTTCGTTTCGATCATTGTTCAGTAATCGTGCCGTTAATCGACACAAATAATGCATAGAACAATTCGAAAATATTCTTCGACCAATTAGGAGACACGCGAATCGATATACTCGTGAAAACACGCATTCGATCTTCTGAAAGATACCGGAGCAGATGTATATCAGTCATTTTTAGGTAGTGTTGCTGGTTAATTCTTCAAAAACAATAAAGAAAATGCAGTACAAAATGTGCGTGCTCAAATGCTTTATGCAAATCTTGCACACAAATGGAGTAACAGTTACAGATTAGAAAAAAACAAATAATTGAAATGGTATTCGTAGCAGACGATTAAATTTCCTTTAATAAGCATTGTGTAATTTACTCTTAGAGAATCAAGTCTTGGAGTTTCACCGAATCCAAAGTCTACCGATTAATATTTAATTTTGTAAAATATATTTTGGGAAAAATTAGGAAAACTACGAAATGCAAATGAGTTTATTTTAGTCGCTACGATTATTCATAAATTGTTTCAAATACATTGTACGATTATAAATGGTATTATATCACGTTACGTAATTGTTATATAATTATATATTACCATATATGTTCATTATAATTGAAATATGCTTTCATAACTGAATGTGTTTAAACTTAAACTTTATATTTTCAAGTTATATTAACACGTCTAAAATATAACTAATTCAAATTCTAAGGAATAAACAACACGAAATAATAATGTTAAATATACGCAGAATGGACAGGCTTCTATTTATGTATAGATCATTCTGAATGAGATAACTGATATAAAACTTAATATGCTCGCAACTTCTTTTTAGCAATGCATAATCCCTAAAATAAAGGAATGGCCATTCATTCGCACAGTAATATAAAAATTCGAAGAAAAAACAAAGAAACAAAAGAAATGCCGAGAAGGATTAAGAAAACGTACATAACGCATACACGGATTGTACATAACGCATACACTCGTTTTTCTCGTAGCATATTCTAACAAAAGTGACAAAGAACATAAGACTATGCTAAATTGTAAAATTAAAATTGAGCCAAATTATTCAAGTAAAAATGTCTAGTTGTTGGTAAAGAAAAAATGAATAGGCCTTAAGACATAGAAACGATACGTTTAAATATATGATTCAAGTATATGTACTCAAAATTCAAGGTACGCGAGTATATTTATGAAACATCAATACCGCAGGATTGAACTGTTATTTTTTTTTTTCTTTTCGATCAAAGTACTTGCCAGATAACTGATAAGGTACTTGATTCTTGTATGGATCACTTACATAACAGTGGGCGTGCACTCAAAATTAAATAGTCGATCTCTTCGAGCGGGATTTTCAAAGTGACGCGAAGAAAATAAATTTTCAACTCTCCGGTAGCACAAACGACGCACAAAGGTGAAAAGAACGGTGTGTTCGATTGAACACACGAAGCAACGTAGAACGTTTTCAACTTTCGTTAACCTAAGAGGAAAATTAATTCCGGATGACACGAACGCTCGGGCGAAGGATGGTAATGAAACGCGCCGAGAATTTCATGAATTATTGACCAAAAGAATTTTTTACACCGTGATCTCCGAGGAGCACGTTCGCGGGGCATAGGGAACGATAATATAGCCTCATCACCGACTACGGATCCGAGTTACCGATTTCGTTTGCTAAGCGAGGCAAAATCTAACGACTACGTTTTACGTTCCGATATAGAAACGAAATAAAGTTGATAATACAAAACGCGACACGTCACCAACGGTTCAACAGTTACCATTTGTTCAGCTCCGCGTACTCTCCTGTGATACGTTTCCACGGTGTCGTTTAAGGAGTCGCAAAGAACGATCGAGTTAATGCATTCATCGATAATACGATAATGGTTTTTCTTTTTTCTTACGAGTAACAATTATATAACATACGTACGATTTTTAAAAAATTAATCACATGCTGCGTTGTTATCTTCAAGTTCACACGAAAAGTGGTCGGAATAAGATATCGCCTATTATTAGATTCGCTATTTCAGGATCTTGAATACTCTTCGGCACAATCACACTGCTCCGGACACCATTCGAAACGTGATTGTCGCGTACGGATAGAAAAAACATTTGCTAGCCGGCACACGAATATCACTGGGTGCAACACCAAAACACACTCCGGGCTCGTTGAGATAACACCTTTAAAATCTTCGATGGAAAAGAAACATGACACGTAGAGTCTAAATACGCGGAGACAGGCAGACAGACAAGCAAGCAGCAGGCAGAGCGATGTGGCACAAGAAAACAGCAGAAGTAATACTCAGTCGGTAACTTCGAAACTATGGAGCACTTCATAAACACGATACATTTGATAACCTTATAACACGATGGAATACGCGCGACGAGGATGTACAGAAGTAGAAAACAAAAAGGTCGTATAACCGACGAGAAAGGCTGGCGAACGTCGTACAAACTTCCACCGCACAGAATCAATGAACGGCCAACAAACGAACGGACGACCGATTACAATGCATGTTAAATGTTGCAGATGTACGTTCGCGGACGAGCATATTCGGCAAGCACACGAGTACTTGCTACGATGATCGTCCGAAACTATGAGAATCCGTACACACTTTAACATACACTCCGTCACAGCACCGTCGTTAAACTGTTTAAATTTGTAATACAATTACAGCAACAATAGTTTTCTCCTTTCTCTCTCTCTCTCTCTCTCTCTCTCTCATTACTCTTGTTTATCCCATCCGAAGAATAAACACAATAAACGGAAAGAGAGGGGGAAGAGAGGAGGATACAATGCACTTTATAATGCAATTTAACAGTATAAGTCAGACAATCGTGAGTGTGCATGTGTGTGTGGGGAGAAAGAATCAAGATGAGAAATTATGAACGTTTACACGTATTCTTCGAAGAAAGAAGGATGAAGGAGGATCGTGTGTTACGATGTGTGCGTGTATGTATACGCGAGCGCGCTCGCGCGTGCGTGCGTGTATACGAGCGGCTGTGTGTGCCTCTGTGTGTGTGTGTGTGTTTAGACGCGCGTATATAACGAGAAGAGAAACGATGAAAAAAGGGAACGGGGAATATGTTTCAGCGATTGTTTCGGAACACCAACATATCTTTGTCACCACTGTGTAAAGGCCGAGCTCCTTGCAGGAGTCGAGAGAACGATCGAAAACGTACTCTGGTTAGTTTCGACGACACATTTCTCTTCTCTTACCCGAACTACTCCGTGGGTATTCCTAAGCGGCGGTGTCACGGTGATTAAAAAACACTCGCGTTTCACATTCGCGCCCCAACGAAGGGTAGTCGAAATCGTACGGTCAGTCCAACGTTTTCAGGGCCGCCAGGTTAACGTCACGAAATCCACCGACACAACCATAGATCCAAACGGTGGACGGACGGACGTAAGGACGGACGGCTGGCTGGCAGCAGGCAAAGCGGAATCACAGAGAGATTCGGGGGAAGGGGTATTGAATGCGGCGGGGTGAGGGTAAAGTTTCTAGACACGGGGCAGGTGGGGTCATAAGGGACCGGGGACGTGCAAGTTGGAGTGGGGTGAAAACGAACGAGAACGGGCGAGCAACCGAACCGACCGACAACGTAGCGTCGCGGGGGACGGAGGTCTACGCTAGCTCAGGACCGTTTTATCCTGGTTCCGTTAGCGCCACTCTTCGTTGCCCTCGACACATTTCTCGCTTTTTCCCCCGTATTTCAACATTTATTATTAAGATGTCGATACCTTCTCGATCTTCTGATTGATATATGTATACGTATGCACGCAGTTTTCAATACCGAATAACGATTCGACAATCGAGAATATCTATTCTTTGTACTAACGGCACGGCGAAAACAGAAATACATGTATATGTAAGTCTTGAAAGATCTCCGCGACTTAAAGGCGATAGCTTACGAACCAAATCCTAAATAGATGTTGTGAAAAATATAATAGATTGTTTTCGATGCACGTGTTTGCATTATGTTACAGATTGTTTTACAAAATATAATCAAATCTGGTCTTGGAAAGTGTAAATAACGCCTCTAAACACGTTGTTTCGCAGCAACACTACCAACGTTCTCAAATTTCTTATAAATTGTACAAACACGTTTCCTGATTCTGCTTGTACTCGGGCTTTCTCATTTTGCTGAAAATTTCTGCGAAACGTTGTTTTTGAAATTCAACGGAATTTTCGATAAGGGGTCCCACTAAAAATTCGGAGTTCAATGGGTTACAGACACAATGTACAAACTTTTCACTTAAAGGTGATTCCAAAAGATAATAAACGTTGAGTGTATAACTATTTATTGTTTGCAAGTAGCAGAAACTTTGTCATTTCAATCGAACGAATTTACACTCTTTACTCACCGTTTATATATATATATTCGTTCATGTACACAAATTGTGTACATCAGGTTTTATCATATGTTTGTCGATAATCCCATATGTTTCAGCATATAACGTGTAAAATTGTAAAATTCGTATAAGCTAAACTGATTTCCGTGCGCGAACGGGATTAGGAGAATTATTGCACATCATGCGTTTCAGATTGATAGGCATTCGTGCGGTTCTAAGAAATTTGATGGAATTGCTATTTTGCAAATATAGACAGAAGGTGAGGTAAAATGATGTGTACAGCACTGCATCGGGCACAAGCAAACTCGCTGCCTTGTGGCCGGGTAGAAGGGAAGAGAAGGGTTGGGTAGGGAACAGTACAGAAATGAAGAGAAGGGCAGGAGGGGTTGTGTATAGTACGGGTAGGGATGTCGGCCGTTGGCGGAGGAGGGTATATGGTTGATCCTGGCCGTGCACGGCCAAAAGTGCGAGGGAGATCGTGCGAGCATACACACGGGAGAAAAAGAAAGAGATGGCACAGGAGAACTCGGCAACGATGCATTATTAGAATACTCATGGCAACGTCGCAGAAGGCTTCATGGACGCCAGGCAATCCACCAACACATGAGTGTGCGGAGAACGGCAGACCAGAGAAGGAAAGAATCCCGTTTTACAGAGTTGGAGGAGATAGAAAGAAGGGGAGGGGACGAAATACACGAGAGAATGAAAGATCTACGAAGTCTTAACAGGTTACGAAGTTTTCCACCAATCTCTTGAAATTTTCGAAAAAATGATTCCGAAATTCTGGAATACATGTATTTTAGACGCGTACAAGTGACGCGGTTTGGTCGTTATAGCATCGCGTACTATACCATATGTACGACCAGACGTTAGTGTACATTGATACTGTAACTGTACTTTCTAATAAGAAAGCACTACTTTACTTACAGCATTTGACCAAGAAATGTACAATTTTCAATAAAGGCTTTTACAATGAATATATTGTATTTAAGATATAACGTATCTGGTAGTCCACATTCGACGAATGTGTGATTTTAATACACGCATGCGAATAGGTCTGGAAAGACTTTTTTTCATCGATGTAACAGTAAAGCAGGTCCAACTCTGCCTAAGTTTTTGAGTTGCGCAATCGTATTGCACGTTGCAGATTTCAGCTTTTGTTACGAGACAAGTAGAATATGGTACTTGTAAAAGCAGAGTCAGACACTAAGAATCCAGGGGCGTAGTATCGTATATATATGCATATATACACGCGTATATTAATTTTGTGAAAATCATTGCTCGTGCTGTTCTTGTTTTGTTTAAACGAATGTACTACATACTGATCGGTCTCTAAATATCGCTAATCGATACAGTATACTTATTATACCGAGAAGCAATAACAGAAGTGGAACTAGAAAACAATAACACTGATTACTCGATGGCGAAAGGGTGTGGCAGCACCATTGAGTCGTTACTCGCAGCCTCGCAGGAATAGAGCAAGTAGTGGGATAATACGTGCATTTGTGTGCGCGCGTGCGTATCTATGTGGTTGTACAAATAAGTGAGAAAGAAAGGTATAACGAGGGACAAAGAAAGAATCAAAGTGCGAAAGAAATAGAGAGGATAAGGAGTGAGACGAATAGAGAAAAAAAGAAACAGAAATGACGGGAGAAAGAGAAAGAGGGAGAAGGCGGTAGACGTGGCGGAAACTCGGAATGGTGGAGTGCGGATGGGGACAAGGATGAACCGCCTTAAAGGGGATAGCATGAATCATAAGTAATCAATATTATACCTGCGACCGATATGGAAAAATTTTGGGTTACACATAAGTGTCATAATATTCGACAATATTGGTTGCAGGTATCTTGCATACTGTTCAAATAGTCTCGCTCAAACGGTGTATTATTCTTATTATATCAAATATTTTGTACCAAGTTTCCAAAATACAACCTATGCACTAGACTGAACTTTAACTTAACTTTTAGAAGTAGAATTGTACACTTTCATTATTACCATGATTACTATAATACATTTCATCACAAAATGTAAACATACAAATTAATCAATTGAACAATATAAATTGCGATTATAAATGATTTTAAGGAATTTATTTTTAATACGCTTCTCACTTGTATATAAATTGATCTTTTTTATTCTTATTTTTAGATTTTTCATCATCTTCTGCCCTGGGTATTAGTAATAACTTAATTTTTTATATAATCTTAATTAATAAAGAGTTGCAATTCTTATATTACTTCTGTACATTTACATAGTTTTACATTCGTTTCAATACTTAATGTTCTATTTGGTTTATATATAATTTTTACATTCAAACATCTATCGTTTGATCAAATCGTAATGGTTGACTAGAATCTAATAAACCAAATATTTTACATAATGCATTCATAGCAGCTACATTTTTTGCTTCTGTAATATTTTGTCCAAATCCTAAAAACATGATGTATTAGTTATTAAATAAGAAACAAATAGAAATTTCAATATTTACCTGAACCTAAGAATTGTTTATTGGTGTAAATTGCAATTTGGTAAGATGATTCAATGGTATTTTTTCCAGCTTGTCCAATAATTCTAGGTTCCACCGATGTGTTTTTCTCTTTACAAATTATACTGTTTAACATTTCAAATGGTTCTGATGGGCACCAAATCTCGGTTAAATCTTTAGTAGCTAATCCAGTTATTAGAAAATCTCGAACGAAAACACCTGCGTGTTTAATATCGGTGCTTTCAGCGAGTGCTGCTACAAGAGCTAAAAATGTGTTGGCTAATGTTTCCTGTGTTACAGGATGTTCCTAAATAAACCAAAAATATGTTGATAGTAATGATTTATAATGTATTGATATACGTATATGTTTCTATGTAAAAATATACATACACCACTCAGTATAATATCTTTTGTCCCAATATGCGACGATGCTTTAGCCAGAATTTCTTCTGACATAAGGTAGTCATGGAAAGTCCTAAAGTTAAAAATGAATATAATTCAATTAATTATGTATCGTACATTATATTAATCAAAGAAAAAGAAAATACTTTTATACATACATAATGCCAGATGCAGGAACACGTGGGAAAGATTTACTTAAATAATTTATTACAACCTTGGAAGTTATTTCTTTTCCTATTTCAATTAAATCTTCGTTATGTAGTACTTTAATTTCAGGGTTACTTACACCCATTTCCTCTTGTTTCTTTTCTTCCAAAAAAATATATGACTTATGGATGAATGCTTGATTCAATTTATCAGTTTTAAAATTTTCAGAGAGCCTTTGATTAAATGCATACAGTTCTGCTTCCCTATTCCACTCAATAAAGTGACTACGTTTAGGTTCAGGTTGTGCGGGTAATTTTCTTTTTCTTGCAGTTATTATTTTCTGAGTCGGGTAAACCCATCGTTTAATATACCTACAATCTAGATTTACAATTAATAATTCGTATATTTAAACCTAGTATACAACAGTATTATTAGATTAAAAAGAGAAACTCTTACCTTCATAATTCACAAATTTTATATTTACAAGATTCTTTAAGCACGGTTGCAACCTATTCATGATCATATTTTATAAAAAGAATATGAGACTTATTTTTAAATTTTTGTTTTTTAGTTCAGTAAAATATTAATTCATTTAGTACGAGTAATAAAAATAAGTAACAACAAATCACTTGACCGTATAACCTGAAAAGCTTCCTTTACTCTTCTATTAAGAAATACAAACAGAACATATGAATGCTAGCTACTAAATATATAATCGTATCTGTTACCACTTAAAAGCTTAAAGTCTCTATATAATAAAAATCTCTATTGATTCGGTCTATTCATCTGTTTTTGTTCAATTCGTGTTATACGATCCGATTCGTGGCAATAATAATGAAAATACTTGCTAGTAATACATCCGACTCTGTGTATGTAGTACTAGTGATTTTAGTTTTTTAGTGGTTTTAGGAAAATACAAGTATGGAGCAAAGTAAAATCATCTTTGAATTAAGATACAACATTTGAAAATGATATATAAATTAATAGAAGCCTGTAGTAACTATTATAGCTTAGCAGCCTCACTTTACAGAAAAAAGTATATCAACTACGCACAATGTGAATGTGGCCATGAAACGGAGGATATCAACCATATCATATGGAACTGCCCGATCTATGATAGGAAAAGGAGAAAATTGCTAAGACTTTTTGCTAGGAAAAACATTGAACTAGAAGAGGAAGTCACCAAATTACTGTGCAAAAAAGATGATACCGTCCTAAAATCAGTAGCAGCCGTTTTCGCACAAATTGACAAACCCATTTAATGTAATCATAGCAAGCCCACAAAAGTGCCTCATGAAACACCGAGTACAAATTGAGTACAAATTGAATATAAGACCAAAGACATTGCGCACATTCTATATATGACATATTGTTCTACATTAGATTCACTACGTTTAAAAATTTTAAAAAGTTCAGATATTGTACAATCTATGTACCATTGTTGGGACTATCGTTAGGTTAATAACAGAGTGCAATGTACAAATAGACACTAACTGACATAAGGAAAATAGAATAAGAGATTCCACGCTGAAAGTTCAAACTAAAAATTAGATTCCAAAATCGACAAAGGAACGTAATATTACACGCTAACATTTTAGTAAATAAGATTAATTTGTCTGTAAATACTGGCTCAATAACGTGTAAGGAAAATCTGTTATAAATTGTTATATTCAACGCCATCTCTATGTATAATAGGGTAAAGAATGAACCAATCAACCATGTTCCTTCTTACGTGGCATCAAGTATATATAGTAAGCGTTTCACGGATACCAACATAATACTAAGTTTCTAAACTGACGGGAAATCATGGAACCCAGTTGCATATCTAGATTTCGTTGATCTCTGGTGATTACAAGTGACAGTATAATAAAACACAAGATATTGACAGACCAACTACATAAATACTAATGTTGAACTAGTTATTTCGTCGCAATAATTTACTTAATAAGTACAAATTAATGAACGGATACTATAGTTCATGAACTTAAATACAATTCTATTAAACTAGATATTGTTAAACAATGTACCAAGCAAATCAAGAACCTGACATACCTGCAGCGTTAGGTTCACTTACACACCTAACTAATGAGGAACTTAAAGAATTATTAAACAATGACAATAAGTTTGAAGATATTGTAAAAGACATAAAGCAGGTATGTGTGTATATGTATATATATATATATAAATAGTTTGTATTAAAAATAACTTATAGCTTGTATTAAAAATAGTTTAAAGGTTTGGAAACGGAAAAGGACATGTTAATGGCAAGCAATAGGTCTTTGGCAGAGTTTAATTTATCAAAACAACCAAAATTAGAAGGTAGTAAACAGATTTTAAAAGAACTTAGCGAAAGAGGAAGCAACTTGTGCGGGACTGTGAAAGAGAAACTAGAGGAGTTAAGTAAGTTTATATAAAACTTAATTTATATCAAGTTAATCTTTAATAAATATGTTCTATTAAATAAATTGATGTATTACGGTTTCAGAGGAAAAGTCTGGTGAAATGACTGTTGATACTGCTTTGGATTTATTAGAGACAGCTGCTGCTGAAATTGAAGAACAATCAGAGGTACGACACCTACTATCAATAATGATCAATATTATCGTATCTTATTATGTAAACGTAATAACATTGGTATGTTTTTATTGTACAGAGTATAGCTGGGAAATTTTTGGCTGGTGATATGGAAGTAGATGAGTTTCTAGAACAATTTCTCTCTCAAAGAAAATTAATGCATCTACGTAAAGTGAAAGTAGATAAGCTGAAAGAATTAATACGAAAATCACATTCCTCTACTGGTCCAGGTTATCCAATCGCTGGTAATTTTCCTGGTATAGCACCTGCGATTCCTTATCCAACTGGACCTGTCTCTATGCCTATGCCTGTGCCATCCGGTTTACCACATTATGGGCCATATTAAATTTTTTAATTAAAGCATATAAAATGTGTTATTCTTTGAAGATGAATAATATTCGCTATAAAATATATATATTTCCCAAGTAATCTAAATATTTAGTGAAATAAAATCACTATGTTTTTGTACAATAGCATTAATGAACAGCAAAAATCAGTTTACTACTCGCATAATAAACAAAAGAAACATTAAATTTAAAACATGACAAAACTTTTTAAGGCTTTTACTTCATATAATATGTTTGGCTAGTAATAAATTATTTTTATAATCTTGTTCTTTATTTGCTAGATGTAAAATTTTAGAAAAAGGGATATTAAAATAAAAACATTTGTTTAATTAATGTATCCTATTTTTGAACGAGAATGATCACACCTTTTTTTATCCATTGAACAAAACTATTTCAACCCTAGAGTGGTCGCGCGAATTTTCGTAAAGCCAGTGGTCTTGATATCACAAACCATATTTCTCACTAAAAATGTCACTGGGTTCAAATAACAAGACACATATAATGCATTGTTTTTAATGCAGAAGAAGTAGAAGTACAATAATGGAAATTATTACATATTCATGAATATTCAATCTCTCCTACGGTTGTGAGTAAATAAAGTCGGTCTGTGAGACCAGGCGCGACCACTCTAGGGTTAATTGTACTATGTATTATACATTACAATTTCATTTCAAGTTAATGAAATATAGTTTTACCATGACTATAATGTTACATCAATCAGAATCATGTTTTGGTTCATCAAGGTTCTTAATCTTTTGATCTGTATAATACAAATAAGCAATAATGGAGAAACTTAATAAAACTACAGGTCGAAATAAACGCAGCAATTGGTTATTTTCTTTCTGCTTTATTTCTTTTTCTACGAGGTATTGTTCATATAAATTTCTTCTTGCTTTATATTTGTCAAACGACTTCCCATAATGTGCTCTAATCCATTCGTCAAAATCATATATTTTACTCATATGTTCCTTAGAATATTCTGCTGTTGTTGATGGTCTCTGAATTTTATCTATATCTACACGTTTAACTGCAATACTTCTGTCATATTTCTTACGTGACGAGAAATTACCAAGTACGTCGTATGCATCTGAAATATCGTGAAACCTTTTTCTAGCTTCCTCAGTTTTATTTCTATCCGGATGATATTTTAATGTTAATTTGTAGTAGGCTGATTTTATTTCGTTGTACGTAGCATTTGGAGATACATTTAATGTATCATAATGAGTCTTAGATTTTGTAGATAGTGTCATTTCCATATACTTTAGCAATCTATGTCTGTTCAACATCTTAATTATAACTCGTATCTTCGAAGATGTTATTGAAGATTGAATAAATATATTATTACTCATATTTGTACATGTGCCTTTTTCCCTCTATAGTAAAATTTATGGCTTATCTATACAGTATAAATGGACAAGTGTCTTATATGTTTTGTAAGAGCCATATCCAACGGACAGATATTTCATGCTCTGTTTACTCAAATGCTTTAAACAAACATTTATTTAACAGGGTTAGAACCTATTGGAAGGAAAGAAACACATATATAAGTATTAAATCATGTGATTAAGGAAATATATAGAAACAAAGGTTTTATTTATAAAACATTTAGAGGTGTTTTATATCATATCGAGCGTTTGGTATAGTTATCACATTATTGGATAAATACAATTCTTTGAAAATATTAATTCCTGGAGTTGCTACTATTTTAATGGGACATATTTAATTTAGACGAATAAAACATAAATCAGTACACAGAGTTTGTTAGAAAGAATTTTCGGAAAATTATGACAATGGAAGTTGGAAAACAATAGTTCTCAATCATTCTCTTAAATCTAAAATGTTGGTTTACTACTTATTACGGTTGACGATGTCAAATTTTATGAATTTTATATATTTTTAGATACATTTTACACGTGAATGAATTCTATTACATCATTGTTATTGTCAATATGATTTGCTTACTTGTAATGGCGTACAATGTACATTTTCTATATTAATTTAGTTTTCTTTCTGAAATATTTTTTAAATATTCTTCTTTCGTAAATATATAATGTTATCGGTCAATATTAGTGACAGTGCTACTGACAAAATTCTTCACAACGAAGGTCAATGATAAGAACATTTCATGGTGCCAACTTTAAAAAATAACTTATCCAGATACAGCTAGATATCACTTCGTGTACTTTCTAATGCATTAGTATTTAAATACACGTGTATATTCGTAAAACAACAACTGTCAAACACTAATCCAGCAGCTGGAACAATAGAATGGATACTCGACAAGAATACTATTTACACTGATTTACATGATTTATACTGTCCGCTAGTCACAGCTAGTCCAAGCTAGTCTATTCTAAAGAAAAGGTCACAACAGACAGAACAAGGACACAGACTACAAGAAGCGAAACTCCGATGTTTTTCGATAACTAATCGTCTCTTCATGCACTAAGTGCATATATGTAAGGAAGTGTATCCCACGAATATAGCCACAAAATTATATATTGCACAGCCTGTATGTTCGTAACAATTCTTTGTAAAGTAAAAGTATGTATTTTTCTGTCTAGTTTTTTTTTTTAAATATCACTTTTGACCTTAAAGTTCAAGTATACCATGAATCATGAATTTTAAAGATGGTTATAACAGAAGTGAATAGTAAAATATACATAAAGGTCCGTTTTCAGCGGAACAAAAGTATTGGCGGACTTGAAAAATTTGTTACTGGATATAAACATATTTCTACATTGTTTCTACTTAAGTATCCTCAATGTTAGCTCACCTGATATATCACGAGTAGATTTCCCATTCAAACTGAGCATCATTGTTTAAAGTTAGTAAGAATATTTTGTCAGAATAAAAAGAACATGAATAACGAAAGTAAAAGAAAAGAAACAACACTTGCTGAAAGAAAAATTGTAATAAATTTGCATATATAGGAGCAAGGAAAATCTTATTCGGAAATAGAGAGAAATTCTTCTGATTGTAATATATGACATTATCAAATATAATTGATACAAGTTAGAAATCTGAGTGTACGTTTAAAGTGTTTAGGATGACCGCATGAATAATTGCTTGCGGTAAAAAGGATTTATTCAAGGATAGGACCAGTGCGTGTAAATATCCGAGTTTTGTAAACTATGCGCAGAGCACTTTGAAGTAAAATATATATGGAGGGCTCAAAAGCTAACCAGTAAATCCCCGAGCATGAAAACCGAAATATTGCGTCATTTGAATCGTAGTTACAATTAAGTTTCAAATATCGCCGCGCTTTCCAGCGTTTTCAATCCCTTGCATGCAGCTCAAAATACGCACGGTATTTTCTGTGTGCATTTTTCATGTGAAAGACAGAGATATCAACACAGAAGTGGCAACTCAATCTGTATGTAAGTACTTATCTAAGTCCAAAATTTCGAGATAGTACATGAAAAGTTCCGACAGGAGTTTAACCTTTGTAAAAGTTCTCTATGCTTGATTTCAGAAAAGATGACATCAGTGCCCCTCCGTGTTGTGACTTATAAGTAAAAGTGTCAATATCCTGATGTTTCCTGTGTCTTATATCTATGATTTAGTTAATTTTCAAAGATAGTAGTACACTCAAAAAGTGTGTTGGTAAAGAATGTAGTATTTACGGGATTATTAATATATATATATATTTTACTTGAAACATAAATTGTTACATTTAATTAAATAAATGTGCCATTAAAACCCGTTAAAAATGCCGGAACGAATCGAAATTGGTATGTAGAACATTTATTAGTTAAGTTTCAGAATATATAGATACATTTTGTATCGTTCATATATTTAGGTGTTATTCCTGACAATTTAAGACACGAAGAAACAATTGTTCAAATATCAGAAACTCTGGATAATTTAAGTTCTGCGGTTTCTTATATATTTGATTGTATCGACAAGAGACTTCATGAAAATAGTCAAAGGTAATTACCATGTTCTTCATTATTAAATATTGTTGTATTATCATATAATTTTAAAGACACTACAATATTCCAACAGATTATTAAATGTTAGGAACAGAGCTACAAAACTTCAAGATCAATTAAAATATTTGCAAACAAATTTAAATTTAAAAGCTGTGAAAATGTATTCTGCTGCAAAGTATCCAGCTAATCATACATACAAAGAATATGAAATGGCAATACCGTCTAGGTATAAAGATATTCATGAGATACCAAAAGTTTACAAATGTTCTGTATCTATAAAAGAAGTGCCTGAAACTTACTTACCTTCCAATTGTAAAACAGAGGATGGTCAATATGTTGGAAATAATAACTTGCAGGAAAAGTTACAATTTTATCATGTGCGATCTAAGACAAACAAAGATGTTTATATAGACAATAATGAATTATCATTTCCTCTCGATCTATTTTCGATTAGTGCTCTGCTATTCGATAGTATGGATAATCCTTACAAGATATCTGTCAAACAGACTGGTCAACGTGTAAACGAAAAGCAACAAATCGAAGATGCACCTGATTCGATTATACAACCATGGCTGATGTCAGAAATGGATTCGTCTAGTAGCTATCTCTATACACCAACTTTAGGCGAGGTAAAAGATTAAATATTTCAATATTATTAGACATTGTTACTAAGTGAAATACATTTCATTTCTAGGTGCCTCAGATAAATGTACCTCCAACACTTCCAGATTTGCCTGGCATTGTTGACGATGAAAAATTTATTTTAGACCTTAATTCTCAAAGTCCTATTGCACCATCTTCAGCAGTAACAACACCTACTGTCCGACTTGATCTTCCAACTCCAACTGCCGATGAAAAAGATTCTAATGCAAAGCATGAACAATATGTTCCAAATTTGCCAGGTTTTACAAATACTGGTTCTTCGAGAGATTCTACTAAAGATACGACGACATTTTCACCACCTCCTCCGTTGCCATTTACATCTTCTGACGTTTCCAATACAGTTTCTTTAAATTCAGAGAAAATTCATCAATCATCATTGCCATCAATGACACTGCCGCCACCACCACCACCACCACCACCACCGCCACCACCACCGCCGCCACCACCGCCACCACCACCTGCATCGGAAACAGATGCCAAAGACTTCCAAATGGGTTCTGAGAAAAAGAAAACCAATGAGGAGAAAAATAAAGCAGCAAAAGTAGACGATCGTTCGAACTTAATGGCTGCAATTCGAAATGCAGGGGGTGTAGGAAGAGCAAAGTTGAGGCATACAGTGCCATCGGAAGAGAAAGGAAATCGATGGTCCTCCGCATCTGTTGGAGGAGATTTAATGGCTGATTTGCATGCAAAGCTAGCCCTCAGAAGAAAAGGAATTGCAGGAACCGGGGGTAGCGCTTTGGAGAGAATGTCAAGTTTAATTCCTCCTCCTCCAAAACCGAGTGAAACAACCACGTCGGATAGGAATTCTGCTACCAGCGAATACGATTCTCAGCCAGACACAGATGATTGGGATGAGTAACGTTCAATGTCATTGATCATGTACATTTTAGTTCCATACAGATGTGAATTCTTTCCTTTTCAAACGAACTATTTGGAATATTTAATATTAAAGTTGAAGATTTTAGCTGAGAAAATAAATCTGTAAAGTAAATGTATAACAGTATTTTTAGGTACACGCTAAACTGTGCTATAAAAAAAACATGTATATTTGAAATTTGTTTTGTGTAACAATACTTTAGAAAATTTATATTTTCTTTTACGGATGCATACTATGCTTGTTGATTAATCTTCTAATAATCTCCAAGATAAATAAATTATTAACAAGTGTTAAATATTCTCAAATGTAGTATTCAATATAAAAAGCAGTTTAAGAATTAATCATAACTGGTCAATCATTGATATTGTCATCATCTTGCGACAATATAATTATGATGGAAACATGTTGATGTAATTATCAGTTTGGATTTAACACTTGACCCCAGATTACTGGGCCAAGTGTCCATGTCCGCTTGTCAATCTTAGTCGGATCGTGAAATTCGTAGTTTTTGCTCGTTCAATAGTTGATGCTGTTTAGCAAAAAATTCATGGTTTAAAATTTATTATTATCGTTGAACTGTTACTTAAGAGTGATAAATAATCACGTGTTCTCTA
Organism: Halictus ligatus; assembly: GCA_028454255.1. Taxonomy (NCBI): domain Eukaryota; kingdom Metazoa; phylum Arthropoda; class Insecta; order Hymenoptera; family Halictidae; genus Halictus; species Halictus ligatus. Next base: position 712,369 of record CM052146.1, on the reverse strand, counting down.
TTTCGATACGAATTTTTCATTTTGTCTCAACGAGCGATATTTTCGACAGTGGAACATTACAATAAACCTATTGGAACGTCGGTTGTATACTTTATCCTAATTTTATCGCTTACAATCGTTAGCATGCGTCTTTGGGATTGTCTAGTTTTCGAAAATCTGTGTAAATATCATGTATCTGCTAATCTAGAAAATTAATTACAAATAGAATTAATAAAGAAAAACTGAGAAGGATGGAAGGTGATATTTGTTGTGCATTCTCACAGTGATCAAAGTGCAAATTAATAAAGCACTGTTTTGAAACTGTTAGTAATTTTAACCATCTTATATATTTTAATCGAGAGTTTACCTTAATCGTATCATCGTTTTCAGAGGAAGTGAGCAGTATGACTTAGAATAAAAATTAATTTAGTGACTGTTGCATAAATCAATTTTTTTCTTAAATAAAATTTTTATGATTGCAAGACACATTATGGGCAGCACGATCAAAATTTCTCCTACAACGGAATTACCCAATTCAAGAACCAATGGTTCAAACAATGTGGAGCTTCCAATTGATATGCGCTTTAACGATGGTCACGTTGTTAGTATCATTGTTTATAGTGTGCTAATGATTGTATCTGCTATGGGAAATACAACGGTGTTAGTTCTAATTAGGCGTAGGAAGCGTACATCGAAATCAAGAATACATACAATGCTGATGCATCTTGCAATCGCAGATCTACTTGTAAGTATTACGAAGTATGGTTTTCATGATAGGCAGTGTGAATTCTATAAAGTATAGGGAAGTATTTTGTATTTCTAATGCTTCAATAGAAATTATATTCTATTCATCTGAACAGAAACAAGCTACTGAGCAATTAACAGATAATATTTAACTTAGAAAGAAAATACATTATGTGTTCTATCTGAAACTAACAAGAAATACTTAATGTTTAATTAAGAAAACTTAATGTTTCAATTCAATTACTATGGGATTGTCTCTTTCTGCTTATCTAGGAATAAGTAAAGTGAACTAACTCGTCTAATCTAAGTCAGTAATAATCCTATTCCACTCGCTAGACTAGTGATCATTTTATTTCGGTTCTTTTCAGTTTTTCATCTAATTATACTTTTCTAGTCAGAGGCAGATATTTTTCTGTATCTATTACAGATTTCAGTGACTTTTTAATGAATATGTTTCCTACGATTCCTTAGGTAACTTTCCTAATGATGCCTCTTGAAATTGGCTGGGCAATTACAGTATCATGGGAAGCAGGAGATGCAATGTGCCGAATAATGGCCTTCTTCAGAATGTTTGGTCTGTACCTATCATCTTTCATTTTAGTGTGCATAAGTATAGACAGGTTGGTAAAATATTTGGTTGTAATTAGCTTATCCTTGTTCGATATAAGTTAAAATGATCTACTATATTTATATTATTGTAGATATTATGCTGTAATACGGCCTCTCCAACTGTGGGATGTTGATAAGAGAGGGAAAATCATGCTATGCTTCGCATGGATAGGATCTGTTGTATGCTCGATGCCGCAGGTATAATAACTATAAACATTTGTTGCACAGTTAAAATAACAATGACCACTTATAACTCCAACAAATGACTGAAGATTATTACAAAGACTATCGCAAAAATGAAAACGCAAAGTAGAAACAGTGTTTATATCTGTATATTGTATATATTATTTTTAGATGGTAGTATTTCATTTGGAAACCCATCCAAATATCTCTTGGTATTCACAATGTGTCACGTTTAATACTTTTCCAACATATACTCACGAAATAACATATTCTCTTTTTGGAATGGTCATGATGTATTGGTTTCCTCTTATCGTGATCATATACACTTACACAAACATTTTGTTGGAAATTTGTAAAAGATCAAAAAAGAGTGAACGCGGTATGTTTAAGTTTATTTTAACGCCTCGATTAGAAATGGGAATACGTGAATCGATTTGTTTCACTTAGTATTACCATTTTAATTGATTTCAGACAAGATTCGTCGTTCTTCAATGGGCTTCCTAACAAGAGCAAAAATAAGAACTCTCAAAATGACGGTAATCATCGTTGCCGTCTTCTTTGTTTGCTGGACACCCTATTATGTTATGAGTCTTTGGTAAATAGAATTTATTAATGCTCTTGGATTTTTTGAACATGTACAAGCTAATACAAATACAATATGAATGACAGGTATTGGATTGATAGGCAATCAGCATACAAAGTTGATCAACGAATCCAAAAAGGTCTCTTTTTATTCGCATGTACAAACTCTTGTATGAATCCCATTGTTTATGGGGTATTTAATATAAGAGATCGCAATAAGGTGAATATCGTGTATACTTCGCTCCGTTTAACATGTCCAAATTTGCACAAATATATAATTAGCTGATGTTTTAGGCATCTGTACGACCAACCACTTTAGAAACTCGGATAACCCCGTTATCTTTGTCACTGAAACTGCTCGACTAATGCAAGATTTTTCAATGTAAAAGATACGAAGAATAATTAAGAAGCGTTGGAAGTGATGTCCGCACGGTAAACCGATTTTTATTGAGAAAATCGGGACTAAGAATCATTATATTAAAGAATGAATCACATTATTTTCATACAGCAAGAAGTTCTGAAAGTTGAAAGATCCGTAAGTTAACAAAAAAACCTTGTAATATGTAAAATAAGGATCATATTGATCGCATAGTAACAAAAAGCTAAACGTTATGACAAATTATTGTATGTATTTGTTTCATTTTCTTAATACATTAACTTTGAAATACCATATGTTACGTATTGTACATTATAGTAAGTAACTGCCTGCCTGGAAAGTATGCATTAAATAATTAAAAAAGATTATAAAACTATACTAATAACATGCTCTTTCGATGAGAATCAGTCAAATCTGGAAGCACGCATTCTCACGTTCGTTTGGTAATGTAAGTAAAATGCACTCCAAAAACGGGTTAGATGTGTACATACATTTAAATCAGTTCTTTTATACTAAAACAGTCTTATTTTCCATTTTGAATATAAGACAATTCGACAATCTCAGTTCTTTTGTTTTGAAAACATAATTAACCCTTCCACAGCTTCGCACAAAATAATAAATGTTTATAAAATAGTTTCATTGAAATTATGCATTCTTTTAGATATAAAATTCAAAATCTTGTATCATTTTCTCATTAATTCGACAATCGTTATAATTTTGTCGTACAAATCGATCATGTACAATAGACTTCTGTCGTTATCGTAAGTTCATTCACAAAAAATAATGACTTGTTTTCAGTACTATTCTATGTTAGCTCTAACGAAGTTGGGATCGAAAGTTACTTTCTCGCAGATGAAACAGACTGTGAAAGGGTTAAACAGGAAGAATAAAGTTTAATCTATAGTAGTAAAAGACAAACCACATGATGTAACGATTCAATTCAATATCATAGGAGAACATGGAAAAAGATCTCAAGCATAAGATCTTAATATAGTATATAAAACTTTATCTTCTTTTCTTTTGTGTAATATGAACATGAATATTATTTTGAACATTCTCATTTGCTAATACAGTCGTAAGTCTTAGATCAACATGATTAAAATTGTACAGCACCGGTATTTTGTCGTCTATTGTTCATAACCATTACGTATTTAAAATGTATTGTATTAGCTGACCTTGTTCGGTAAACAGAGTCCTTTTAATATAAGGAAAAAGTCAAAAATAGAATCTCAGCTATAGTTTCTTGTATAAAATAAAAATAGTTAACGCAATCACTTCAAGTTTCACTTGAAAGTATTTAATTCGGCGCATAGCACCTCGTACGGAAACAACCACCCCAGTACTTACATTTCTTCACCATTGTGGATGAACTTCATTGAAAGACCACTGTTGATACGTATTGTTGATGTCACATGGCATTAGAGACAGTTGCTGTGTTTGAGGATGAAGTGCCATACATTTCTTGTGCACTCTGTGTAAAAGGGTTTTCGTTTTCTACAAAATTATAGAAATTTAATTGGTTATTCTCAATGGTCTTCTCTACCCTACTGCAGGATGTACAAAAATACTTAAAAAATGTAATTAGCACCTACTTCATCGTATTGCCATGGACCATGTACAGTTCCTAGTCGGCAAAATACAAATTTTATTCCTTGTCCGTCTGCCGATACGCATCGTTCTCCGATTCCTAATTGACCTTTTGTATTCAATCTCACTAGCTGAAAAATATTGTTAAATTAGTTGTTGCTTACGAGTAAAATAACTTATTTGTTATACAACTAATATTACCTGATTATTACCAAACCCATGACAATGAGATGTTGCCATTAGACTGGGCGGTGAATGACCCATTGTATCTAAACACGTACCAGTTGCTACGTTTTGTAACTGAAATTTACAAAAATGAAAATAATATACATATATATAGTTAAACTGTGTACATACATTTACAACATAGCAAACATTTCTAGTTTTACTGTACCTCTCCCCAGAAAAGATTGGGCGGCAATTCAGGAAATTTATCAAAAACATCGTAAGCTACATTTTCCATGTACCACTGAAAACTTTTACATTTTTTTCGTTTTTTGAAAGCCAGTTGCTCGGATATATCTCCGTGGTCAAGTTGTCTTGCAAGGGGTTCTCTTGTGTAAAAGAATTCTTTGTATTTATCATCGAACCAAGTCTCGATAACTCTTTTATAATTCTATAAGAAAATTTCAAATAAATACCACCCTCAATATTGTCGCTGCGCATATTAGTTATAAAACATATTGCATTATTTACTATAGTTATGAGAGGTCCTTTCTTCTTCTGAGCCAATTTGCCAAATGTGTATGGCATAAATCCTCTATATACATGGCCAACGTGTGAACAAGGAACCCAAACAATACTACCACCACACTGCCATATTTTAAATGACAATTCAAAGTTCTCTCCACCCCAAATAAGTAATCCTTCATCATATGCACCCAATGACAAGAAATATTTACGATTTATTGCGAATAAGCCACCGGCATGAGTAGGAGACCTAAATTAAGTTTTACCTAATATATGCCCAAATATTTCTGTACTAATATTCTACGAATATTTTATAGATATAAGTTACTTGTAGGGCATGCTGTTATAAGGTCGTGCTTTCTGTTCTCGCACAGGAAGTTCGTTTTCTTTATAAAGCATTCCCCATTCAAAAATTCCTCTGTATAGGTGTCCTTCTTGATACACAGGTCGATATTCAAATGTTTTATGATCGATACCATCAATTATAGGAACAGTCATCACAGTCCTAGAAATAGTTGAAAAAAATAATGAAACAAAAACATTTTATTGCTCGACATTGTTATAGAAAAAAAAATTACCTATCAACAGCAATTGGAGCTAAGAGGGGTGGTAACCAGTTTACATTTACTTCACAGTGGGCATCCAAAAAGACTATAGTTTCACCCTTAGCTTCTCGTGCACCACGAGATCTTGTTCTTATTAAACCTAGCCTTTCATAATTTCTTATTAACTTTACTTTGCCATCCCACTGTTCTATATAAGACTCCAAATCGCCTTTCAAATTATCTATAACATGTTTATTAGTAAGTATTGTTCATATTTATTTACCTGTTCATAAAAATATGATGTAAATACCTTTATCGGAAAAATCGTCTACAAGCAGAATTTCTTCCAAAAATTGTGGAGGAGTACGGTTTATTATACTGTGGACAGTTCTCATTAGTACTGACCAACCTTCATTATGGAATACTATTATTACACTAGCCCGAGGAAGTACCTCTGGGTAATTCCAATATTTGCATCTGTTAATCAAATACGTATAATGTTTATATTTGTGTTCAGAATATATAAGAAATTTCTATGTATCTTAAACTATAGGAATTCAAAGGTATATCGACAACAAAAACTTACTCTGACATTCTTGTATCGGGGATTGATCTATCTAATGAAATTTCATTAGAACATACCATGTTCATACCATAGTCAGATTCCGATTGCTGAATATCATTTTGTTGATCGTCTCTGAGGATATGAGGCTTACCTCCTTCTCCAGGCCCAGACCTTATCTGTGGATGTTTGTCTTCAAAATTTCCAATTTCTTTTGTTAAAACTGGAACCTATAACGTAATATTAACTGTAATATAATCCTAAGAAGTACGAAAAACATATTCATTTTTAATTTACCTGTTTACTTTTCAAACTGTCTGACAAATACTCTTTAAAATTACTTATTGGTTTATCAGAATAATTACTGATTACAATGTACAATAAGAAAAGGACTAATATACTACCCATAATAATACTAAAAAGACGATTCCTTCTTAGCTGCACAATTCTCATCTTGATCAAGGTAATTATACCTAAAAATTAATTGGTGTAAAGTTCTATTTCTGTGAACAAAGAGACAGCTGCTCAAGTGTTAACATTTGAATACAGTCAAAAAGTCATAAAAGAGTAACAGAAGTAACTAAATGAAGGTATATAGTATATTTCAAACACTACAGAAAAGAATACGTTCTTAAGGTATACGGTTTTTATAAAATTAAGATCTCTATCGAGATGCTCTAAACTTTCAGAAATAATAGAAGTACATTATATCGAAGTATTAATTACCTTAAGTAAAAATTCATAGAATGTATGATGAAAATTAAATTTTATAAAATAAATGTTCGAACGTACTAAAAGAGTACCGAAAACTATATTGTAATAAACTGAATCATTTCAAAAAATCTGAAGCTACGTTGCTTCAAGCAACAGCCAACGTGTCTTTTATAGATATGTGATTATCTGTGTGTACTTGTGTGTACTGTATACACAGTACAGAATCTTTTAATGTTTCGTATGGTTTCGTATCGTCGCTAAGTAAGGTCCCTAGCATATTCAAATTTCTAGAGACATGCATTTAGTAACAATCCGTGCCAGAGTCATCACAGGGTCCATTCAGGAGCGTACTTGTGTAAATATGTATATGTTAACCAGTATAATCAATCGCAAAACCACAGAGTCGATAAATTCAACCAATAGACAAGTAAGACAAATGTCTATATAGGGCCTGTAATTCAAAAGAGACCGGCTTCGATAAAAAAATTTTTTTTAAATGATAAAATATTTTGTTTTAATAAATCTTTAATAATAGGAAATATTTATATTGTTATTTTTAAATGATACAAACAGATTTCATCATAATAATTGAAAAAGTAAAATTTTTTAAGGGCTGATTAATGACTATAATTACATATTTTTCGTAATACCAGGAACTCTTATATTATACAATTATTATTGTATTAGTATTTGTATTTTCTATTATTAATAAAAATTTTAAGTGACATCATTGTCGGAAAATGAAAGGAATGATTCCTTAGATGATTCTCAGCACCTTTTTCCGTTGCCGATTCCCGCCGAAACGCTTTGTTTTCGAGTTATTAACGAAAAACACCGACCAATCAGAGCACGACTACAGCGGATGGATTCTGACTGAATGCGTGTCTGATTGGTAGACTGCGAATGTCCCACACTTACATGCCAAAAATGAGAAAAAAATGATTAAGTATATAGGTGCAATTTTAAGCAGTAGACAGATGTAAAAAATTTAAGAGCATCAATGTATTAGTTGCATCTTATGAACATTATTAAAGGCTGAAAGAAATTTGTATTTATATGTACTTATTATAAAGTACTTGTAATTTTACTACTGGTGAGGCGACAATGTCAACGAATCAGATTATGAACAGGTAGTTTCTTCTTTTGCCTTTGTGTAGTCTTGCGTACATTTTTTCTAGCAGCAGATAATCTCTATACTTCATATTCTATGGTTTCACGAGTACACAAAACAGCCCTACGTTTCTTGAATAAACCTGAATGAACTCGTCACATGGCGTTCATTACTATATACATATATATACTTAAGAATCGTAACATTTTATATAAACAATAAAAATATAACATTTGTTTATTATACAATCGTCCTTTATACGAGACCTATAATAGCTTTGAAGACAGTTTTCTTAAGCCGAAATTATGTCACTTACTTTGTTTTTATTAAGATTAATTAGTATTTATGACTTAAATTGATAAATTTAAATAAGAAATAATATTTACTGATTCATTATGAGAATAAATAAAGTTATTCGTCAAATATGGTGTATTCGGAAAAATTATAAATTTTTAGAAAGATATTCATCAAAATTTGATAGGTCTGTATTATTATTAATTTTATTAGGATTTCTTTTAATATTCCTGTGCGGTTTTAAATGAAATTAAAGATTTATTTAGTTTTAGGAAATATCTTCGTCCTTCCATAAAATGTTATTCTACAAAGTCAGAGGATACTAAGGAATATGCAATTCCGATAGAAAATATACGTAACTTTAGTATTATAGCACATGTTGATCATGGAAAAAGCACACTCGCTGACAGACTTTTAGAAATGACAGGAGCAATAAAACAAAATTCTGGAAAACAAATACTGGACACATTACAAGTCGAAAAGGAACGTGGAATTACAGTCAAGGCTCAAACAGCATCTCTTAATTATACGTATAAAGAGACTAAGTATCTTCTTAATTTAATAGATACACCTGGTCATGTAGACTTTTCAGCAGAAGTCTATCGTTCTTTGGTTCCTTGTCAAGGAGTTGTTCTAGTTGTTGACGCGAACGACGGTGTACAAGCACAAACAGTAGCTAATTATTATCTAGCTGTTAAACAAAAGTTGGTTATAGTACCGGTAATAAATAAAATAGATTTAAAAAATGCAAACCCTGATAGAGTGATACATCAATTAGAAACACTATTCAATATAAAGAAAGAAGATATTTTAAAAATATCTGCAAAGCTTGGCACTGGAGTAGAGGACGTTCTGAACGCTGTTGTTGAACGAATTCCACCACCTGACGTATTTAGAGAAAAGCCATTCAGAGCTTTAATATTTGACAGTTGGTATGATAAATATAAAGGAGCTATTTCTTTGGTATACGTTAAAGAAGGATCATTCTCAGTGGGAGATCAAATTACTTCAGTACAGAATAAAAAATCTTATGAAATCAGAACTCTTTTTCTACTAAGACCTAAGGAAGAATTAGTAAACAAATTGTAAATGTCAATTTCTACTTTTTTTTATAATTTCACGGATACTGATAAAGTAGAGATTGTATAAATAAAAATTCAATTCTATTTAATTAGAGTTGCAGGTCAAGTAGGATGCATTGCGTGCAATATGAGATCTTCCAAAGAAGCAGTTATTGGTGACACGTTACATATGAAAGGTCAACCCGTAGAGCCTCTTCTACAATTTAAAACACCAAAACCAATGGTTTTTTCAGGAGTATATCCTATTGATCAATCACAATTTGATATGATGAGAACTGCTGTTGAAAAATTAACTTTAAATGATAGCGGTGTATCTGCTGTTGTAGATCATAGGTATGCTTTATAACGATTTTACTAATTGTAAATTAATCATTTATATAAGCAAAAGATGTGTAAGATCACATGTACATATGTATATATATATATATTTTTTTTTTTAGTGTAGCACTTGGACAAGGCTGGAGAATTGGCTTTTTAGGTTTATTACATATGGAAGTTTTTATGCAGCGTCTAGAGCAAGAATACGGTGCCCAACCAATCGTTACTTTACCGAATGTAACATATAAAGCAAAAATATTTGGGGCTAAAAATATTAAAAAGTATGGTAGTGATGAAATTATATTCAATAATCCAGCACATTTTCCTAATCCACAAATTGTAACTGAATTTTATGAACCTATTATATTAGGGACCATTATAACACCAGGTACATATACACTTAATGCTTACATATTAATTGAGATATAAATGTCGTTTTTAAACAGATAAGAATTTTTTAATTGCACAAATAGATAAGTATATAGGTGAAGTATTATCTTTATGTCATGAAAAACGTGGAGTGGAAAAAGTAACGAAAGATATTGGAAATAACAGGCTAATGTTACAATTTACATTACCATTAAACGAAGTCATCGTTGATTTTCACGATTTACTAAAATGTGCAACCTCAGGATATGCTAGTTTTGATTACGAAGAATATGGCTATGAATCATCAAAAATAGTGAAGGTATTTATAATTACTCTATTATATTTAATAATTCATGTTTCTAATATGTTATAAATTTAAATGTTACAGTTAAATATAGCTTTAAATGGTGCTATAGTAGAAGAATTAAGTAGTATTGCACATGCCAGTAAAGCTGTTACATTAGGTAAACAGTTATGCAATAAATTAGTAAATATTATTCCACGTCAAATGTTCGAGATTTCTATTCAAGCTATAGTAAACGCAGATATTGTTGCAAGGGAAAATGTGAAAGCATACAGAAAAGATGTTACTGCAAAATTAGTAAGAATACGGTCGTTACAATCGTATTTGTTCTTATGCTCTCAATTCTATCATATATTTTCTTTTAGTATGGCGGTGATGTTACCAGACGAAAGAAATTATTAGCCAGACAATCAGAGGGAAAGAAGAAGATGAAAATGATTGGAAAAATTTCCATACCACGGGATACGTTCATAAAAGTTCTTAAAAGATAATAAAATAAAATTATACAAACAACTGTTGGTTTTCTAATTAAATTCAGCTATGAATATGTCAATTACAACTACCTGATACATGAAATAAAACAGTTTAATACAATTAAATTATTATTTATTTCAAAGTACAAAATATGTTGTCTTAGGGTTTATTCAGACAGTTAAATATTTTAATGCAATGTATATATACTAAATGATAACCATATAGTCCTAATTTCCTTAACGATACAGACATAGACCATTACAGAGATATATCATTGATTTATAGAACTCGGTGAAGGATCAGACATCTGGTGTGCATTATTCGAGGGAACTGTATTTACAGAATTGACACTCTCTTGTTTAAATGTCATGGTAGTATTAAGATTAATATTTACTACAGATGTAGAAGCTGGATCTTGCATGTCTAATTGACTCTGAGCAATATCCTGTAAAGCAGCCTGAATTCTTTGTAAAAGTGCTTCTCCTTGTTTTACAACTTCCTCTAGTTGTTCTCCAGCTTCTTGGTTTTCCTGTTCAAGGCGACTGAGACTCGCAACCTGCAATTCTTGCGAGGATTCCTCACTTGGTAAACTTTCTATTAAGGTATCGATATCTTTCGCACATCTTGCTATTAAAGTAGCAAATAGAGCTGCATAATCTGAAATTAAAAGATGCTTATGCAAAAATAATAATACAGTTGAAAATTTTTCATTTATATTAAGTTGTTACATATGAAATGACCAATTTCGGAATGCAGATGTTATAAAGTTTTTTAATCAAGAAATACTATTATAATATGTAGGTTTACTATGTGTACCATTCAAAGGTACAAACCTAATCTTTCAAGTTCTACCTTTAGTTTCTACCCGTATATCGAACTTTACTGTTAAGTGAAATTTATTTCAACATTAGTCAATGTGATTGACGTGTATTCTGTTTATAAATATATTGATGACAACGTTATGTGACGGTTGATTGAAATATGATAGTAAACGAACGCACCAGTGGTTAATTATAGAAAAGACTCAAAAATACAGATGATAATCTAATAAAAAGGTGAAAAATTCATCATTTTTTGACAGAATATGACGATTACAATGATGCTTACTTTAATCAATAAGTTTTATTTAGAGAAAATTATGTTTGTTTAAAGTTACTGTTACGAATCAGACATTTCATATACAACTACCTATACGTGTGAATAATAATAATATTAATTTTTCGTAATGGTTTATATTTAGGTAAACAAATTTTTATTGAATATATTAAGTACCTTCTTGAGATTGATGAGGTTGTGGTGTTCCCACACGATCAAAGCCAGGAAATTTACTAGGTGTAGAATATTGTTGTAAAATACCTACACTGTTACAAAAATGTTCAGCTTGCTAAAATAATGTAAGTAATTAATAACTATACTTGTTATTGTGTATACAATAAAATTGAGAAGTTATATTACTTGGTTTATAGTGTCCTGTAATTGTGTTAAACGGTCCGCCATATTTTTATGATATAACCTCTAAAATTCTATATAATTACGTTTTTCAATTGAATTTGTAACTAATTAAATGTTATTATAACATTTAGGGCTACAGTGTAACAAATAAATCCTATACTAAATAGATTGTCTTCTTCAGTTGCACTCGAAGTTCACACTTGTTAATGATAGAATATGTTTTACGTATTTTTATGTTTCAATTAGTCGACTAACTGTTACATTATTCTTTCAGAAGTAGTTGTCATTAAAGATTTATACATGTCAAATCGACACAAATCAACAATGATGTTGTACTTGGTTGTAATCAAAGTATACAATGAATACAAACTGAGATGTTACACTTACTATACTATGTACACACAGGGTGTCAAACCTAACTGGATTATCCTAAATACCCTATATATAGGAACTTACCTAAATATTTTATTATAGAAAAAAATTTAAAATGTTAAAAACATTTGGTCCGAGAGAGAAAAACTAATGATAGACAAATAAATTTTCTTAAAATCATTTTTTTTTTATTTTAAGGTCATCGCAATTTTTCAAAATGTAACTACACATATTTTTGTCATATGATAACTAAGGTCAAGGCGAATGCAATGACCTATATTAATATTATAACTTTCAGGCGATCTGAATACGAAAATTCATTTTCGTCATTTGACATTTTCCCTACCATAAAAAATAAGCAAGATATTTAGAATGCCTAAGTTAGATAGTTCTGTATATGTCATCAGTACTGGTACATGTCTGGGACAACTTGCACCAGTTGCACCGTATAAGTCGTACATATGCAATTATTTACCTAACAAAAAGTAGGAAAAAGACAAAGAAATATTTCAGACAAATATCCTATGGTATTAAAAGGGACACATTGTGATGATAATTATTTGCGCCTTTGCAAACTCCTGTAATAGCAGAGTTCGGCATTATTCTATTATTATATATATTATTGATTCGCTAATCGATCACAGTTTCTCGTTATTCGTTCATATTATTCATTATTCCTTCATTTGTTATAATTTAGTCTGCTGATTAGCGACATCGATCAGAACCAAGCAGCCAATCAAAGTCGTGAAGCAACTGTTCCTTGACTGTACCTCAATTATCGAAATACTTTGTTGTCCTACCGATATTGCCGAATTCAATTGTTATTCGTGAATGACGAATAATTTTGTATATGAATAAGAAGATACCGCATTTATACCCATTTATTCGTTATTCAAAATAACTTTTGCCCAACTCTGTGTAATAATTACATTCAAATTTGTAAATGGAACTCTATATTTTTTTTATTACAACTGATATAGTTGTACTTATAGTACATACAGACTGTTCTTATAACTGATATTGAAGCATTTTCAAAACATTACGTACACTTGTATTTTACATAAGTCCTTATTAAATTATTAAGCCTCAAATCCGGCATGACACAGGTATATGCATATAAGAATAATTATATGTATATGTCAGAATATATAAAGATATATCATAGGAATAATCGAATCTACTTAGACATTTTATATATGTATATATATATATTATCGTAAGGGAAGGATATTAAAAAGAAAAGGTGCACATATTAACATAATTTAGCATTTTCCATTGCATTTTATAAAATGTTTACATGGGGAAATATTTACAAAAATATGAGTAGGATATGATGAAGTGTAGAAGACAGGAAAAAAGGATGAACAATATAGTTTCATGAATGATTCAATTCAGTGTACCCCGACATTGAGGAGCTCCACATAGGCAAGGAATTTTGTCATCTTCCAAAGGAAATTTATAATCGTATGTAATTTCTTCGTTAACTCCTATTGGTTGTTTACTATAGATTACAATTTTCTTTTGGCTTTCGATTGTAATTACTTTTGCATAGCAATTTGGCTGTAAAAAAAGGAAGTTACAGTTTTTCAAGAAGAATAGTATGTTTTCTGCATTCTTATAAATAACAGTGACATTGATACTTACATTGCAGCTGTGATTAATAAATCGCGCTAAATTGCCACATTTCGTTGCATCAATAATCGTATCTAAATCAATACGGAAAAGATAAGAGCTACCAATGCCAGTCGCTTCGTATTGTGATTCTCTTAAGTCAGCAACAACTGGCCTAACCATTTGACCAACATATTCGATAACCATTTCATCAGCTGCAATTGGTTCCATAGCAAACAAACCCCAATCGTGTATTCCAGATTTAGCGAACTTTAATTGTTTTTTCCTAAACTATAAGATTAAAAGAGTATTATGAGATGCTTGACAATTATAAAAGTTACGTTTATAATTTGTTAAATAAACCAATTTTGACCGTACTTTCAACTGATTGAATTTAAGAAGATCACTGTCGGTATCAATACCGAAGGCCGTTAATAATCGACGTTGATTGCTTCGAGCTTCGCGAGACAGTGCTTGCATTTTCCCAGTTAAAGCTTTAGTATTGTTCTTTGGACCATTCATTGTTCCATCGCCCCCAGCATAAGGACCATTGCTATCTTCAACATCGTGACTACGTTGTATGCTTTGAGCATAATGATGCTACGAAAATTAAGCAGTTTTAGATTGAGAGCATTATGTTTCCAGTAACATTATAAGATCTAATTATTTTTCTATACTAGAATTATACCTTATGTTTGGCTTTTTCTCGTATGTCAACTTTATAATATCCTTCTGTTCTTGCGCTTCCACTTGCATGTAGTCTGAGTTCATCTCTTTTTCTTCGTTTAGCGGGACTTGGAATATCTGTTGCTGGATGATCCACCCAATGCGTATCATTTAACCAGTATCCTTGACTATCATCAGCTAGTAAAGCTTCATAACTTCGTCTTAAATATTCCACATCTTCTGCATCTATACCTCTAGTTAAAAATTCATACAAAATAGCCATTTCCGACATAAGATCGCGTTCCTTGTATGTCACCATCGGTTCCTGTACAATTTTCTTGGGATATTTCTCATAAACAAATTCATTTTGAATATTTTCTTTCTCTCCTTCGTGATTCTGGTGACTATGTATCTTTGTATATTTGTTGAATTTCCGTTTTTCCACCTTATGAGTCTTATCTTTACCCTTAGCCAATTTAATGATCTTCGAAGTTTTCATTTTTACAGATTTTATTGGTACTGGAGGTGGACGAGTTTCAAATTCTGTATCTTCTGACTGAGACGGCGGCAATGAATAAGAATGTTCCATATATACTTGCGAAACTTGAGAACTACGTAAACTTGGACTTCTTTGGCCATTCAATCGAAGGTCAGCTTCAGCTTGGTACCTAATTAAACAAAAATAATATCACGCTTTCTGCTGTAATTTCCTTAAATATGTCAACAGATAAAATGACGATAGATTTTGCAAACCTTAGTCTCCTGATTTCTAAACTTTCTTCCTCAGAATCTGTAGTAGGTATTTCACTAAACATTTCAATCTTTTCTGATTCCTTCAATATGGGTTCATCATTGATGTATTTGGCAGACATAGTTTGAAGAGCTCTAATAATATTTGGTTGCAAAGGTCCAGGACTTGCATGTCTTATAATATTATCTTGTCCAGCCAACGTTATTAAAGCTTCAGCTGCAGAATTTTCCATCTTCTGCATATCACGAGGCTCTTGTTTCACTGGTATTGTTGTGGCGAGCAAAGCTTTTGCTACCTTTTGCGTCTCGTCTTCTAGAATCTTTTCTTCGGTGTCGGAGAACACTGCTTTGGGTATTTTAAATTGTTCTTCATTGATAGATTTTTCGTTTATCTCTTCTATTTCTTCTTTCTTATCTTCGTATCTTAAGGGCGATACTACAGATCTAGTTTCATCTTCGTATTGTGGGAATTCGTTAGAATTTACATTTCTTATCTTAATGTCCGGTATTGGCGTTTCTCTGCCAGTTGGAGTAGGACAATCTAAAGACCTTTGAATTGCCAATTCTGTTAAAATATCAGGATCTTCGCTATTACAAGCCAAGGGACGATGGTCTGATACACGACTATCGGTATCTTGCTGAAGATAAAAAATAAATTTTCATGTAGTACTACATAAATTGTACGTATTGCATATCGCGTACTTATAGCGTTTTGATTTATTATTACCCTAACGGACTGAACATATACCTCATCTTCAAAATTTCCGGAACACATTTCATCATCGGAACTATCGTTCGAACTGCTGGAAGATTCGCTACAACTCATTTCATCGCTGCAGCTTTCGTTGGACGATGATGAGGATGAAGACGATGATGAAGCACTTGGAAGAGAAGTAAGTGGCCTTTTAACTTTCTGTACAGATGTTAGGTCAAGGTCACTATCACTTTCTATAATTTCAGTATCACCGTGACCTGACTGGCGACTATCTTCGTCTTGTGGTAATGGGCTTGGAGCTTTAATTTTACGCTATAATAGAAATATCGTACTATTATAAACTAATGAAATTATAAATAAAGCGTAGAAATATATACATATAGATCATACCCTGAAAGAAGGCATCTTTGGCATACTAGCTCTAATTCCCAAACCAAATCCATCGTAATTGAATCCAAGCGGAGTTGCCTGTTCTAAAAGCAATGATATTCCTTGAGGTTTCGAGCCTTCTTCTTTGTTGCTATTATTAACAATAGTATTATTATCTCCTCCTTGAATTTGACTTTTCTCAGACTTCTTCTCATCCCACCACACTTCAAACAATTTGAATGCAGTGTTCTCAATCATTTTTTTATTAAAATCCCTTTTCAAAATTTGTTTTAACTCATTTACGACTCTGTTTAATACTCCATTAATAGTAGGACCCTAAATTTTTATTAATTCATTGTTATAAACAGATGAATCGTATCATATACAACATATAGGTAGTTAAAAAACATATACCTGTGGATTATCTTTTGTAATATTATGATTTGCCATAGCATGAAGCCGCGATTGAAAAGAAGGATAATAATTTGCTCCTTGATGATTTCCTACTGCCCCAGAGAATGGTGTTGTACTAGGTTGACAATGGCTTGGTAAGTATGTTGTACCATAAGGATATGGATATTGGGTTGGTCGAGGCCAATGATACATATCATTAGTGGGATAATGGGTTAAATGTCCAGCGTAACCTGCTCCTGGATACAACTGATTTGTAGTTTCCGTTTGAGCTATCACCTGTATGCATTAAAATTATACAATTTATTACGCTTGATCTGAATATTAGAAGTATGCAAGAACTTGAAAACGTCGATCAGGGTGAGTCGAGAATTCTATTTGGGATCGGGACGGGTTTACAAAAATTTTAGGATTCTCGAGCTTACGGGGTTCTCGAATATTCTCGGGAATCCTGATATATTCGAGAACCCGATTCGTCTCGAGCCCTCCCGACTATTGGGTTCTCGCACATCTCTACCGAATATCAATTATATTATCTAATTTTATAATCACCTCCTCAATTTTCTCATCTCCTGAACTTAATGGACTTAACGACATCCTATCGTCGTCAGGAGGAGGTGGAGGTGGTGGTTCTTTTGGTGGTTCTGGTTCAATTTCATCTGGGGCAGGACTATAACTTCCAAGTAATGCTTCGTCTTCGCTTGAACTTATAACACTACCTAACTCTTCATCGACAGAAAATTGATTAATATTGTTCTCATGTATTTTCCACCTTTCTTTATTCTTTTCCCTCATCTTTTCGAAGCATGATTTATACGTTTCATGAGATAAGAAAGGACTTGGTGGTTCTGAAAGCATTTCGTTGTCCGCATTGACAGACTTTTTCTCATCTTCAGAATCGCTACCAAACTGTAAAAACGGTGGTGCCATTCCTCCCGCTTTATCCTTCAACAACATGGCAATTCTTGTATCTAAATCTAACGTTTTACGAGTTTCTACCGGTGAGTCTCTTGAAGAACTTTTTGTGCCACTCTGATTTTCTTTCTCCTTTTCCTTTTTCGGTGTATGATGCGTTTTTACATTAGAAGCCTTTGTAATTGGAATCACATTCGAATTAGAATTATCTAAATTTGTCCCATGTTGTACAGGCCACATAGATGATGATGATGCATAATTAGCTTGTCCTGTATTATTTCCCCACCACATACTTGAATTTTGTTGTATTGGAAGATTTTGTGATACATTCTGAGACATATTTGCTAGATAATTATTTGGAGGTTGATGATGGTAACCACCATAATAAAAATCATAATTTGTCGCTGGGGTAGAATTTTGAGAGTAATTATTAGAATAATTTAATTCGCTAGGTGCAGTACCATAGCCTAAATCGCTTCCAGTACTGCCACTAGGGGTAGGGTAATCTCTATATTTGCTGTATCTTGAGTTTTCTATGTACGTATCTCTGGATTTGTCTATACTTGACACTAATTTTTTACTACTCCGGAAATCATCTCTGTCTTCAACAATTTTATCGATAGGTGTATGTTTTTCTTGATCATTTTCCGATTTTAATTCTTTTTCTATTTTCTTCTCTGGTTTTTTCTCTATAGTTAGCTCATCATAGATCTTTTTACATTCTTCTCCAAATGCATCCAAAAACACTCTTAAGACTTTCCCCATCACAGATGTATTGTTTAATTTTTCTACACACGCTTTCGAAGCCTTCGTAGTTTCGAATACTACTCTCGCGATTCCGAGATGCTTGTTAGTTACAGGATGGTAGTAAACAGTAAGCTCTTCTACAATTCCAAACTTTTGAACCATGTCTGTTAAAAAAGTTTTATCAATATTGTCATTTAAATGGCAAAATGTTACTTCAAGCGGAGGTGGTTCACCACAATAATTAGAGTCAATTTTAAATCTAGGTACAGGCAAATCAAGCTGTTCTAAGCGAGTCCATATTCTTGTTAACTGTGACCTCGGGTCTCGTGGTTGAACCTCAGGATAAGTTGGATCTCCTGGAACCATGCCATCGTACCTATATAATTTTGATGCACCTTTCACTAAAAACGGATCAACTAGTAATTTATAATTTCTTGGCTTCTGAGGTGTCTGTACAGCAGATGCATCTTTCTGTGAATGTGTTACATGAGTGTGGCTATGTTTCGACGACTGATTTGAGTTTTGTGATGCACTCTGCGAATTTCCATGTGAATGACGATGACGATGCGAGTGCGCATGTGAATGTCCATATCCATGCCCATGTCTCTCCATTCCGTTCATTGCCTCCAAGCATCATCCATTTATATAAATTGCTGTAATAATAGCGAAAAGGATTTAGTAATCAGAGAAATAAATTAAAGTAATTTTAATATTTCAAAATACTTAAACTAAAAATATATTCAAATGATGATACAATGTATACGATAAATGTACAATGCCTATAAGACGATAAAAATTCAAATCTATACGATTACAAATCAACTGTCACTATTAGTTTAAAATACAGTATAGTTTTAATATGTAAAATTATAATAATACAGAACAATTTATGAATAAATGTTACAAACGAACGAATTGACAACAAAAAGTTGAAT
This sequence comes from Halictus ligatus, assembly GCA_028454255.1. NCBI lineage: Eukaryota > Metazoa > Arthropoda > Insecta > Hymenoptera > Halictidae > Halictus > Halictus ligatus. The sequence continues at coordinate 692,903 of CM052146.1, read as the reverse complement.
GGTATTATAGAAATGTACTTCCAAAAAGGAAATATACAGAATACGTACTAATATAAAAAATATTTTCTAGGAAAAACAAGTGTAACACATAATTAAAGGTCTGTTTCCATTTTTAACTTACATCCAGTTTGTTTGTGTTGTCTTGATAAGATACTTCGCTTATTAATTCAAGAAATTCATGTTTTAATCAAACATAACCTTAAACATTTCGTAGCTTTTAAGTTGAACTTTCAAATAAAGAAGCAACGTGATAACCATTTCTTAAAAAGAATTCCTTATTAGACGAATTTTATACTTATTTCCTTGTACAAACTTCAATAAAATTGAGATTTTTCTTATGCAAAACACAGCCTTTGAGTTTTATACAAATACGTTCCGGTTTTTTCGCTAACATGTAACTTCTCAACTTGTTTTTATAATATTATATTTACTACGTGGACATCGTTCGAATATCGCCTTCGTATTTTAACTCCTTTTTATTCTTCGTTAACCATTTTTCGTGAAAAATATAGGCGTTTATTGCTACTAGCTCTCGATCACACCAGCGCAAAACTACCTCAATGTTTGACTGCTAGCACAACGCACTGCGCCCTGATTTTCCTAATTTTTATTGAGTATTAATCCGTGGTAAAAACAACAATATGCCAATGAACTATTTCAGTGGAGCTTATCTCACTTAAACTTGGTATATAAAGTGCGTTTGATTAACTTTAACAAATCCATAGCTTTGATAAAAGTATGCAAACACATTCGGATGACGCCATCCTTGTTATAAAGACCATGACGGTTCTTTTGACCATTTTACTAAATAAATTGTACAAACATCTTGCTAAACAACATATACTTTTTTATCCATCAGAAGATATTCATATCATTGTAAAATAGTGATATGTTACAGTCCACCAAATGAAAGTTTAAATTGATGATTGAACCAAGTATTTAACATTTTTTCATCTCTTAATTCGTCTTGTCTCACAAATTTTATTATTGTCCAAAAAATTGTAGAAAATTTTCATTACTGTTGGCATTTTGTATATTTACCAATTATCTGCAAAAGGTAATTAAAGTTTAACGATAATATTACAAAATTATTGCTGAAAATCTTCTTCCCATACAATGAATGGCATTTGGTACATGCATTGGCTAACTATGATCTAACAGAAATTTCAGTCAGCTTATTAGCAAATCACATTCCTGCCTTAAAGAAAAGTGCGCGTTATCGTGTGCACACGTACAGTATCAATCAAAAATGTTAATTGAGTATGTACGCATATCCAATGACATATCGTTTCAAATAAATTTAATGATTATAATAAAACTGATCACACACACATGATCTCTACTTTGTTAAATAAGTGAATGTTGTCTTAAAACTTAAAAGTAAAACTAGTAAATATTATCACATGATAAATGTATCTATATAACACGTGTATATGTATTTATATAGAAAAAGTAATTAAAAAGAAAAAAATACATTAATACTACCACTTAGTTCAAATTATTTAAATATTTAATACTAAGAGAATTGTATCTAACTTTATAAATACGTATATATTTTTACAATTAGTAACTTGTAATAATAACAATTGTTTTCATAGAAATTGTACCTAAGGTGCCTAAAACCAGAGATTCGGTTCTTATTGTCATTGAGGATGGTACGTTTTAAGACAGGCAACTGCAACGAACAATTTCAGTCTCTTTATATCTGAAGAGATACTACAGAAACTCGGTGCACATTCTCAATTAATTTAGAATACTTTCATAAAACAAAATTCCACCTTTAAAAATGTCGTTCCTACAAAGTTTGTTAAATCGTTATATTCCTACTGTAAAAGCGGACGACAGTGAAGATGAATTGGTAGACCCTCAAAAAGTACTTCGTGTAAGTTATAATTATTACATAATATTTTTATTACAACAATTCAAAATCCCTTTTTCCAATATTATATACATATAGCTCCTTCTAGAAATTATATTCAGCACTAGCCTTTTTCCGTGAATGGAAACATAAAACCTTACAAAGTACATACCGAATATGCTACTATTGCTGTCATTTTTTTACATATATATATATATATTAAATAAACTAATTTATAAAATGAGTAATTGTGTATCAATAATAAAACAAGCAACTGTTTTCTCTGCAGGAAAAATGTGCATCAAAAGCTGATTGCTCCAATTTGCAACAGAAACTTAATACATGTAACGATCGGGTCAATTCAAGATCTAACACAGAAGAAACATGCCTCGAAGAGTTGATTGATTATGTAGAATGTGTAGATCACTGTGTATCAAAAACGCTCTTTAGTAAACTTAAGTAAAATTACACTGTGACTACAACTATAAGATCCTGGTAAAAAAATGTTATTGATTTACTCGGTGCATTGTAGATGTACAATTACTGTTAGGAATAAATAATAATTTATCTATGGGTATTAATACTTGAAATGATATTTCCTTCGTGTGTATTTAAAATTTTATAACTATAAATTTAACAAACGTTCAACAAGAATAATTATATAATACATATATAAATGAAGTGTATATAATATATAATGTGGCTGACATAGACTCGTATGGACTTTCTATAACTTTCTATGAGAAGTGCTTATGGAATGACGTTTATTTTATTTACATATGAATATTTTTTATTATTTAAGTCTTTTCTCATTCAGCACCTACTTGCAATACATCAAAACATACTGCACACACACGCACTGGTTTGTTCAATCCAAATTTTACAATTGGAACATCTTGACCAGAACATTTATTGCACAAAATTCGACCACAGTGACGGCTAAAAAAAAGATTAAAAAATTAATTTCAAATATTCATTAGATATAATCATAAATTTATATATAATCATTTCATGGGTTACATACCAGTGATGCCTTCGCATTGTGATAGAGAATTTTGTTCCACACTCCAAACATAAATCTTTTTCTGCCCATGGTGCTTCCTGTGTCAAGGAATCCAACAGTCTGTATAATAATTGTTTTGTTGCTACTTGATAGTTAAAAATAGTAATTCCTTCCTTATTCATAGAGGCCAAACATGCACCAGCCTTCACCAGTGTACGACAAAGCTGGCCATTGCCTTTCATATAGGCAATTAATAATGGCGTATTACCCTCTAAATCTTAAACAAAATACCAAATTATAAATTGATTTGTCATAAGCTTATTAGCATATACAAATTTTCTGTGCGTTTTTGCATACATTTACCTGTTTTATTTATTGGATATTCTGGCATACATTCCAAGAAAAATTCACATATAGTCGCAGCATTATCTTTTCCACATCGAGCTAATTCATGCAAGGGATTTCTTCCCTTAAGATTTACTGCTTCTGCATCTAATGTACATTCAGTCAAAAGTGTTCTCACTACTGATATATGTCCCTCTCTTACAGCTACATGCAGAGCATTATCACCATCTGCATTTACTGCGTCAAAATTAATTTTATTCTACAAGAAAAAAGTATAGTTTTTGTTACATACAAATATCGCACACACACATTTATCTACTTTTCCAAAATAGTTAATATGTTAAAGTATTCTTCATTTTTACAACAGTTTGGTGTCATAACAAAGTTTTAGCAAATCGAGCTGGAATTATTATACTTTTGTTTAAAATTATCTAAATAAACTGCTAAATCACTAGGTTTATAAGTTTCTTCGACTACAAGCTTTATTATAAAACTTATGCAGTTTTGTTTCTATATAAGGCGATGGCTCGGAACGGCTTTTGACATACTACGGACGACAATTGTTCGCTTGACATTGTTCTTGAGTGGACCGAGAGTTTATGGCTCCCACAAACTTGCCTGGCAGATCATGAAGTGGTCGACCGAGCAGCGATATCTTTCATTAGAAAAAATAGAATATGACATCTCGTTCTGGCACTAAGCGGTGTCGAGCGGACAACATCAAAAGAAGAAGAAAGGATAGAGATTTTCTAGTTGCGAAAAAAGCATTGTCGTCTTATATCGAAAAATAAAAAAAAACTGTAATACCATCATACTTTATGAATCTTAAAACTTTATAGGTTTGTGATTAAATTTTATTCATAGAATTTTTAGATACTTTCTACAAATAGGATTTGAATCTTTATGGACCCTGATATAAACTGTAATACCTGTAACAAAGCAGCTACGACTGCAGCATGACCCGCTTTTGCTGTAGCATGTAACGCAGTGTTCCTATTCGCATCCGTGTCATTAACGCGTGCACCAGCCAAAATTAAACTTCGTACTAACATTTCATTTCCAGAGATTGCAGCGAGATGTAAAGGCGGAGTTTGAGTAACATCGTGAACTCTAGAATTCACGTCTACCTACGAAACAATAATTATTTGGTTATGCGAGGAAGCGTTTACATATCTACGATAAAAATATATTTCAAAATTGTGTTCACCTGTATAGATAACAGAAAAAGTATGCTTTCCATATCGTTCTTCTGAATTGCAGTATGTAAAAAGTTTCTGCCTTTATTGTCGTATTGTTCAGCAGCTTTAGGTAATCGTTCCAATATTGATTGCGCTGCTTTATTATTTCTGAATGTTAAAGCTGTTGCAAACGGTGTTAAACCTTTCTTATCTCTCTTATTCAAATCTATATTAGGATGACAGAGCAACAAAGAAATAATTTGTGAATGCTGATTTTGTATAGCAATATGAACTGGTGTTTTTCCATCTGCATCCCGAGCGTTCACATCTGCGCCATGTTCAATAAGAGTCTGAACGACTTGTTCTAAACCCCATTGACAACACAAATGTAACGGACTACATTCATCTCGTGCTTCATCACCGCCCGAGCCATCTGGACCAGGCCTTCTCGGTGCATTTAAGTCGCAGCCACTGAAACAACGTTCATGTGTTTAAAAACATATTCTAATTTTGAATTCTTTATGCTTTACATTACCTTCTTATAAGGAATTGTGCAATGTCCTCTTTATTTCCATCAATTGCTCTATGTAGTAATGTTTGTTGACAATCATCTGGTCCAGGACTCCAGCAATCAGTATCAGCTCCATATTTAACTAGAATAGATGCTATATCCTCTTGATCAGAATCTAGTGCATCCCATAGTGGACATCCCACAGAAGTATCCACACCTCTTTTACAAAGAGCTTCTACAACTTCACCCAGTCTACAGTGTACAGACAATTGCAGTGGCGTGTCCCCATTTGCAGTCCTAAACAAATTAAAATTTAATTTTTAATAATTTCCTGAATTACATAATATAAATATATATCTGACCGGGGTGTTGTTTTAGTAATTTCGAAAGGTGTGTGAGAATCTGAAAATGTCGGGTCGGGATGGGTCGAGAATTTTATTCGGGATCGGGGCGGGTTCTCAAAAATTTCGAGATTCTCGAATTTATTGGGATTCCCGAGAATAATCCGAAAAATTCTCGAGAACCTGTCCCGATTCGTAATTTCGCTTTTGAAAAATTCAAATTTGAACATCTCCCGAAATATCAATGCGATGCTACATAAAATTATTGGAAACAGTTGGATAACATTTACAAAAATCCAATCAAACACATATTACTGCAAGTACGATTGAAAGTTGTTCACATAATCATTATTGTATGAAATTTACCTAGCATTCATATCTGCACCATTTTCTAGTAAAAAGATAGCTGTTGCTGAATCCTCCTTTAATATTGCTTGATGTAACAGTGTCAGACCCTCCTCATTGCATTGATTGATATTTGCTCCTGCTTTTATTAAAGCCAAAACAATATCTTTACCTTTCTTGAATGGAGCTTTTATAGCCAAGCTTAAAGGCGTTTCATTTGCATTGTTTGTTAAATTCAATTGTGAACTTGAATTAGGAGTGTTTAATAATTCCAGTACAATATCAAAATATAAATTTGCAACAGCAAAATGTAACGGTGCATCTCCAGTAAATAATGTCACTTCGTCTAATGGAAAACCGTTCTTTAACAAAGTCCTAGTTAAATTTTTCAAGCCAATTTTACAAGCTTCATGTAAGACAGAGTATCCTTCATTATTTTTTTTCATTAAATTATCTTTGCAATAATCAAGTAAAAACAATGCTGCCTCCTCTTTATTTTCTCTAACTAGAATGTGTAACAAAGTGTCTTCAGTATCTCTGTACACGGGGTTAGGAGTTGCACCCTTATCTAGGAGCTTCTTAGCAAACGATTCACAGAAGGGTTCTGCTTTCATCGTAAGACACAAAGGAGTGTCATTGTCATTGGTAGTTCTATCTACATTTATACTTTGACATTCTAATAAAATATCAAAAAGCGGCGTGTTTCCTTCCCAAATACAGCTATGTAAGGCAGTCCTATAAAAACGAAACACAGTTATTATAAAGATATTATTTGAAAAAAAGTTTTAGAAACTCCTTTCTTTAATTTATATAGTTATACCATCCTTTCTGGTTCTGTAAATTAGGATCAATGCCAGCACGAAGTAATCTAGACCCTACAGCTGTCATATCTTCCGAGCTATGTTTTGTCACTAAATGCAATGCAGTACATCCTTCAAGTTCTTCGGGATTGTTGATATCCCGTGTACTTTTTGTAATCTTGACTGGTTCGCGTAACTGTTGTATATTACCACTACTTTCTAATTGTTCTATTATAAATTCTGCTGAATAGGAATCTCCTTTGAAAATAGCAGCTTGCAGTAAAGAAAATCCCCTGGAATCTTTTGCATTTAAATCAGCCCCGTGTCCAACTAAAGTACGAGCTAAAGAAGGCTGACGTGTTTTTAATGCAACTTCTAGAGGCGTTTCTCCCTTATTATCAAGAGCATTTACAGCCTTCGGTAACTAGAAAAATAGTAACAACACAATCTTAAAATAATAATAACACACTCTTCTTTCTTTTTATGTAACAAATTTTTTTGTACATATATATATATAAGAAAGATAGAAGGAAAGATAAAAATATATTCTGCTATTTGATTCTTAGTTGAAATTTCATAATTACTCAGTTAGTTTGGCTTTCGTGACTGTACATCGGAAACGACTTAAAATACGTTTTCGTTATTAAGTAACAGTCTACATTAACTATGTATTTATTTTGTAATTAAAAAAGGAAACGAATGAAGAAAGGTAGAACAGAATGAAAATGCAATGACTGAAATGAAACAGAAAAAATATACAATATCAAAAAAAGTTTCTGAAAATACACATGTATAGAAGAGACATGGATTAATATTGAACTAGAAATAATCGAAAAATAAATTTCCATAATGCTAAACTATTACTTCGATAATGTAGAATAATGGTATGAATAATGTATTTGTTTTGTAGATAAAATATTAATAGATAATTAATAGAAAGGAGTTTAAATATGTTGTTTTAAATGGTGATTTAAATTTAGTTAGTTCTTTTAAATAATTTCACAAGAAGTGCTACTGAGAGTGACTTTTTGGTAAATAATTAGAAAAGCTATTGTTATCGAAAAATACTTATGAATCATGGACTTTTAAAAATGATAAAATACTCATAGGTAGGTAATGTGTCAAGAAAGTCATTATTTCGTTTGAATTTGAACATGTTTCAAACTTTTAAGCGGGAGTGTACACGTATAGACGGTCATGGTAGTTGTGCACCCCACTCCAACGACACAAACGGTTAGGATAGAGTGGGGTGGATGACTATTTAACCACTGCATACGCCCATAGTACATATGTGTTTGTGTAGCAATACCTGTACATTTTTAGTGTTAAAGATACACAAACGATGGTGTAAAAAAGTAAGCGGAAAGGAATATGATGATTATATTTGATATATCAGAAAGTGTGGTCCATAAATGATAGATAGACCATGACGTGGCGTATAATACAGTCATCTGACCGCAGCCACTTCCCCATGGAAAGAACACGATTTGTTATAAAACAGCAACAGATTCATCGAAAAATTAATATTGCGATGTGACGTTCGGTGAACATTAAGTGCAATTGGGAATGAATTTCAGTGTTCACTTAAATATGTTTCTTTCATTCATTACATGTAAACGTGGTGGATAAATAATTAAAATTACGATCTTTTAAATGATTTTTAAAAATACAAATTATAAACACAAGATTTTTCATATTATATTCGTAAGTCGATTTAAATTATTTACATACTAAATCAATGATTTCTGTTAATCTTTCTAAATTCATTTTTTCCCCTATAATTCTTGTACAATGTAACAAAATGATATTCTATTAAAAATAATGATGTACTTTTATACAATTTGTTCTTAATTTGATTTTTTCAGGTTTTCATAATATGGTGGTGAATCGGATTTTGAAGCTACAAACGAAACAAAAAAATGTTCACGAATGCTGTTAATTAAGTAAACACAAATAACATTTAAAAATCATTTCTTTGTGGAAGTTTTGAATTAATTGCAAATACCATGACTTTAAAAGTAAATTCAATAAAAATCATATTAATTCCTACAATTTTTTTGTGTATGTGTATGTATGAAATATTTAAGCTTTATTCATTTTACATTTATCGTAGCATTTGTATCAAATCTGTTTATAGATTTGTTAATTGCGTTTTGTGAATTATTTATATATTTAAAACTTTTAGACGTAACAACACCAATAAGTGCAGATGGAATCTCATGCTTTAAATGCTACGCATCCCAACCAGGAACCGAAGAAACTGACTTATTATGCTCTCAATTCGATGGAAGTGCTAGATTTCAAGTATATTGTCCTTCGTCAACACTTTGCAGAAAGAAAACCATTTACTATAAACTCAAGAGTAAGTTCATTATAGTTTAAATTTAAAGTGTCATTGAATTATTTTTAATATATGTTGTATAGCATCTTTAATAACGGCTGTGGAAAGGGACTGTGCACCTCAAAAACGTACGATTCCTATTTATAGTGATGTAGATAATAAATGGGAAAACACAGAAGAAATTGTAAAAACAGCGTACGAGGAAGATTGTTTCCCTGGCGAAGACAGAGGAGCACCGGGTGGTCCACCAGAATATTGTTTTTGCAGTTATCATTTATGCAATTCATCTCAATCAATTAAAGCTATGAATATGTATTATATCTTTGCATTAATAGTGATACTATTATTTGCAAAGCTGATATAATATTTTAATTTTAAGTATTTATTCATATAAGAATACTATAATAATATTTTTCTAATATAATATCAATTAAATATGTTATCATTTAGAACAAAGAACATGTGATATAAATATATGTAAATTCATATACTTAAGTAACACTCTCATGAAACAGAATATTCAGTTTATAGTTATATTATATAGTTATAAGTAATATTAATAGTAAATATTTTTAGTATCAATGTTTAAAAGAGACCAGTGAAATGTACTTAAAACAGGCTGTGAAAATGTATGTCTGTTTTTATCATACTGTGATGCATAAATTATTAATGACTATTGTGCAGGAATAAATCAAATTAACACAAATTTGAATACATAACTTACCCCCGAATTGTTTTCCACTAAATATAAAAAAACCACATCTTCTCTCATTAATCGAACAGCAGCATGTAATGGATATTTACTTTTTGTTTGTAATAACTTGTACAATAAGGAACCAGGCATTTCCTTAAAATCTTCTCCAGTTAAATCTTCCTAAACGAATAAAGTTTTAAATAAAGTTATGTTAAAATTGGCGTGTTTGAAGGTGTTTGCAGTATTTTTTTACCCAGTGAGCTGAAATTAAAGAACTACAATGTTCTTTTAATTTTTGAGTCCCCAATTCTTCAGCGGCTGCATACAATTGTACACAATCCTTAAGCCCCACATTTCCAATTAAATATTTCTCACATTGATCAACTAATTCTACCAATTGAAAATTAGATGCTGCTTTCATTAGGTCCAAAGTTAGATTTTCTTGAGATATTTTTCCTGTATAAATCCACTTTAACAATACTAGTCCAATATTTGTGTCCAAATAAGTCCAATCTATAAAGATGTTTCTCAGTGCTTATTCATGTGTACAGAGTGTCCGGCATACCGTGGACAACTAATAGGGATGTAATTCTATATGCAAAAGCAAGTCAAAAAGAACGAATAAAAGTTTTTTCTTTGATGCCTCGTTTTCGTGAGAAACGAGTTCAAATGTTCTAGATCGTAGATTATCATCGGACGCATTAGTTGAGTCCTATCTAATAGCAAGTGTACCCATTGAATTTTCAAACACGATTTACTCGTAAACGAAGTGTCAAATGAAAAAATTTAATTCTTTCTTTTGGACTCAGTTTTGCGTGTAGAATTACTTCCCAATCGGTTGTCTATGATATGCAGGGCACTCTATATATTATATAATTATTTTTCACATACAGTAGAGCTCTATTTATCCAAACCTGCTAAGCAATTATTTGGCATAGACATCTAGAATATTCTTATAACAGTAGTTCATATATAAGAATTATTTAATTTGAAAATAAATATCATATGCACATTCGTTTAAATAAATGGGGTTCTACTGTACTCCTTGCTAAACCTTAATGTTTTACCTAAAGTATTTACTTCAGCGAGTACCGAATCACTGAAAAAATCTGTTCTCGCAGATAATATAAATTTATGTGCTGGTATATCTTGACCCATTAATTTGACAGTAACATCGCTATAAAATAAAATTGATTACTTATATATTATGTGCATGTAATACTTATGATTGAATCTTTACAAACCTATAACGATGTTGACCATATAAGGATGCTATAATTGTCAAAAGTTTCCCAATAAATCCAGATTCCTGTTTATCTGCAGTAGCAATAGCATATTCGTGTTGAAGTTTTGCATTTGAATTATATAGATTAACGTATTGCTCGCGCAATAAAGATAAATGCTGTTGCCATTTTTGTGCTTCCATCGAATCCTCTAAAATATACAGACGTGCAACTAGGTGTCAACCAGATTACAACAAATGTGAAAACATTTTAAACTTACCCATAATTATAAAACTGTATCAAATCTTCCCACGGGTATAAAAGTTATTGCATGTTCGTTTCTTTTTTTCACAGGAATTTATAGTTGCTTGTCATAATTTATTCCACATGAATACAACATAAAAATATATTGATATTAAATAACAAACTTAAAAAAGAACTTTTCAAGACGATGACGATATCAGGTTCACTCTTAGAAATATGTTAATCAGACTTTACAACATATCATACGCCCACAAACGGTACTTATTACATCTGTCACATACATAAACTTACAATATTTTCATTTCTAAAGGAAATGTGACCACACTTTTGGTAGATACAAAAAGTTCCAGGCAATATAAACAAAAAATTTTCGTTAAGTTCAATACCGAATAATATAACAAGCAACCGGCACTGTTGGCAAATAGTATTTTTCCATTAAATAAGTTTAAAGTTCACACTTTGAATCGTACTTAATGCATAGATTTGTTTAATTGTAGTTCGCCTAAAAGAATGAACAATACAATAAGTATGATGTAGCGAGATATCTGGATGTATCATCAGGTATCATTAAGAGTTCCCGGAACTAAAAGTAGCTAGAAACATGTGATAGTTTCCCTAGTCTTCAATTAGTGATAAGCGATAATATTATCAGATATTTGATCATAAACGCGTATCTACGACGACAAAAAGTACATTTTCTTGTATATCTAGACGTAACGCGTTTTTGAAAATTGTTCACAAACAGATACACGTATAGTAACTTATTGTTGCTGCAAATTTTAAGTCAACTTCCTAGTAAGAAACCATACATATGTACCAATCAGTGATGAAATATTAGCCAAGATTTCTTGCGCATGCACGGCGATTTTAGCCTCAGTAAAGTTAAATTCTTGATAAAATGGGGTACCTTCATTTCGAAAATAGCGTACTCCACGCTTCTTTGTAGCTCCTTCTCTAATATTAGCTGCCATTGTATAATATAATATATTAACAATAACTTATTAAAAACTCGTAGGACACTCGTTTTGTCTAGGAAGAAATTCTTCCGGTACTTTCCCGCCAATATCACTGACCCACTACCTTTTCCTCATAATATAGATACGTTACTGTTTTATTCAATAATACCAATATGGAAATACTTCAGCGCACACCGGTTGAGCACAGAAATATTGAAAAATATGCATGGCTTTAATGTAAAAAGCTAGAAACTTCCTTATTTTTCGAAAGTATTTATAATATTTGATAATATCAATATGAAATTCTGTATATATTTATTCATAATCTTTATGACAAATGCTACACAGCAATGTTAACCAGAGAGGGGCTGCTCCTCTCTGTGTTCACTATGAACGATATACATGCATGTATTTACGTGATATGAAAGTAGTAGATAAGTTCATATGTATATATACAGTATGTCAGTATACCTAGTAAATACGTGTGTAAGCATATGACTTGAGCTTACAAACCGGTAAGAATCGTATATATTACCTAAATTAATGAACCTATTACAAAAAGCAAAACTAGTTTTCGTTTAATACAAAAATGCTTATATTTGTTCGTAGTACTTTACCTCATTTAACTCATTTATTGTAAATTTAGTAATTGAATAAACTTGTAAAGGGATGTTATATACTGTTTTATCAATATTATGACCCTGCTTGTCCAACTTTTTAAGAACAGATAAATTTGTTATATAGATATTGAAATTAGTTTTTGTACACCAGTTTGAGAGCTGATTTTAATACCTATATGTATATATTAAAACATAATAAGAAATACATTCGAGAATAATTTTAGAAGAAAAATACTTGACTTTTACTTCAAATTGAGTTCATTGTGTATAATGCATATATCTCCTATTTCTTTAGAGAAATGGAAATTAATAAAATGCACGATAGTTCTTCAAATGAAAATATACACAAAGAAATAAACGTTTCAACTACTAGAGAAGGTACATATAAATCAATTGACATATTGCACAACTTCAAATCGCTATTTTTGGTATTGCACATTCATATGTATCATTTTTTATTTTATTCTTATTTCGCGGTTTTATGTTTGCAATAGTTTTCACTTAATATTTATCTAAGTTTCCTTAGTAGCACAAACTTGAATTGAAAATAGATATTAATACATTCATAAATCTATTATATTGCTTTCTTGGCATAGAAATATTAGCCTAAATATAAAATAATAAAAGTATGTGCTTTAGATTTGTCAGAAATACTTCAAAAATTTCAAGATTACAAGCATCACAAGTTAACAATTGGAATGTTTTTTGAGTTTATGAAAGTTGCATATCAAGTCAGTGATAACTGTAAAAGCATAACTACAATATTTACAACAGACAATAAATTTGATTGGGATAAATTAGCAAAAATTGATGTACATTTAGAAATATCCGATCATACAGTTCATGACAAAAGTATCGATAGCAATGTTATAAACGAGAATAAAAATCCTGTTGTACCAGAATTAATGCTTGAAACTTCTGACATGAATCTTCAAAATTCAACTTATTTTGTCACATCCTCAAACGAGCAAATTGAACATGAACAAACTTTTAATTGTAATAAAAATTTAGCAACCAATACTGAAAACTGTAACAGAGTTATGGAAACTGTATCACACTTGGATGAATCAAAAGTAGTTAGATCTACAGACGCAACAGAAAATCTTTTAATAAGTTTGATGAAAACAAATTTAAGTGATATATTGCACGAAGGTTTATTAGATTCCGTATTACCATATATGATCCCAAAATCTACTGTATCACAGCCTATTATTAAAAAATCAATTATAAACAATGAAATTAAGAAATCTAATTCGTTAAGTAATAATATTGATACAAAAGTGGTTACAAGTTTAACACACAAAGAAAAGGAGAAAGATAAAAGCAAGACAAATAAACGGTCACTGGAGTAAGTTTATCAACTGTAGTTGTCGATTACAATTGTAAATTAGTATCAATAATTTATTCTATGTTTATACAGAAATGAAGTGGAAATTCATGTTTGTGACGAAGAGAAAAATATAAAAAAAAACTTTCATTGTCCTCAAAAACTCCTTATTCAAAAAATGCGTTATTTCGCCGATATAACAGCTGGACAAAAATTAGAAGAAATTGATATATCAGTTCATTGCGACATTGTAATATTTGACTGGTTAATGAGGTGGGTAAAGAAAGATATGACCAAGACATCTGAGTGGCCAGTTTTAGAACCGTGTAACGTCATTCCAATAATGGTGTCTGCATCCTTCTTACAAATGGAACCACTTTTGGAGAATTGCCTACAGTATTGTCACGATAACATGTCTGACATATTAAAGACATCCACAATTTTAACTTGTTTAGATGATAATCTTCTTACAAGGTATTTTACTTTTCTACCGTATACTTACTTTATGTATCCAGAAAGTGAAGAAATTTATTTATATTAAACGTTTTTATTTCTGAAGTTAATAACTTATTATAGATTAGTAGAAAGATTTACAAATGAAGATGTGGAAGCATTAAAAGACAGGAAAGATAAAATTCAAAGTAAATTATTCTGCAAATTGATTACCTCGCTGGCAGCAGTGATGCCAGACAACAAGAAAGGACATTATAGTTCTTTAGCTACATTATTTAAATGCAGTAAATGCGGGAAAAGTATTGTTCAATCTGTTTCCTATCATGTACCATGTATCGCAAGTGCAATGGTAATCGATAATCATGGACACGTTCACAGTAAACACGTACGGTAAATAATGGGATAATAGAATAAAGAATTTCCCTTGTAATACATATAGTAACAATGAAACATATGTTATTTAGAGATTTGTCATGGACATTAAATGATTATATTATTACTCTTCGAACGGAGTTACGTTCTTGGCGTAAAGTTTATTGGAGATTATGGGGTGATTGCCATTTCTTATTTTGTACGCAGTGTAATGTATATTTTCCAATTCATCAAATTGATTGGTGCTGTTGCCATGCAGAACCTCCACAGTTTTTTATTAATGAACAGCAAAGATCTATGCCATTCCCTTTAGGTAGATATCCATGTTGTAGTCAACGAGCATATAGATTTGAAGTATTACCAAATCGTGAAGGCTGTAGGTACAGGGTAAGTATTTGTAAGTATTATTATTGCTACTGGTGAGTTCTTACCGAGATTATATGGGTAATTAGAAACAGTAAGTAGTTGTTTGTGTATTTAGGAACATATTCCAGACTTACAAACTCAAAGAGATATAAATATATTGAACATTTTCTCAATATATAGAGAAGTAATAGCGATGGAACCACCACAATTATTTTTTCCAGAAAAAATAACGAGACTAGTAGCTCGTGATACATCTCTTGATTCAGGAAAATTAATGTGCAAAAATACAATGTGGTGGGCTGGTTTAGAACTTGCTCCACAACGGCCGAGATTTGGACTTTTAGGTGAGTGTTTTAGCATATATGTATTTTAGAAATATTTTAGTTCTAATCTACTATTCAATGTTTAGGAAAAATATGGAGTGGATCGGGATTTCGACGATCTTTTCAAATACAAGATTCGCAAAAACCATCGCTAAGAATTCATCAACAAGCCTCTCTTGTGAATGATGTTCCATCTATTACGTCTTCTGTCTCCGAAAGTGACGAAGATGATGGCATTACAATTGACGAAGATTGTAGCATTGATGAAGAATCCTATAACAGCGAAGAATCACTTACATGGTCTACTTTAAAAACAAGAAATAAGAATATAAAAAAGTCAAAAAATCATATTCCGTGGAAGTAACGAAATTATATTTCTTCTTCGTAACGGTTAAACGATTTATGATTATTGATAAAATCTTTACCACCTTCAGGAATAATGGACGATCTTGGAATAATGATTTAAGTGTGAGGCACAATCAAGATAATCAAAGAGAATTCGAAGAAAAAGCAAGTTCACAAATGGTAGCATTATTAACAAAAAGAGTATCTGCAGATTCTTCTCTACTAGTAAAATCATTGAATAAACACAACCGTAGAAAGAATCAGCTGAATGGTATTGTTATATATTTAATATTAATCTATGGAGAATTAGTAAATTAAGTCATTATTATATAGTGAACATTTATTTAATATTGTTTATAACAGGTGGAACATATATGAAACTAGAAGCAGAATTTCGCGATCAATTAAATCAATGTTATAAAAATAAAACTCTGGCTGGAAAATATTTTCTCCGCATGAAAGCATCTAAATCATAAGCGGCGCTGGCACACGTACGTAAAATGTAGTAATTTGTCATAAAAATAAAAAGTCGAGAATATGGTCAGTTGCACTCGACCTCCATATATGTACCTATCACTGAATAATAACTATCAGATCTTGTATCTCCGTCGCAACTTCCTTATAAATAATTACTCAAATATAAAAATAAATAGTATAAATAATATTAAATTACTTGACGCATTACAGAACTTTTTCAGGAAAATGTAAAGCAATCAAGTTTCTTTAGGTTTCCAGTTTTCAAATAAGTCACTTCTATCCATCAACTTGTTAAGTTCTTCCTCTGTAAAAACTGTAATCATATTTTGTTATTAAGGGAGCGTAAAAATGGTTTATATTTAAAAGATATGAAGTTTTTATGGTTTACCTTCATTTTTAGATTCAACGACTTGATAATCATTTGAATCTAAAAACTTTTGTAATTCCAATAACGTTTCCTTATTTAGTCCACTAGTAGTTTTGGAAATTACCATCTTCTCTAGCACACGTTTCGCATCTGCACGTCTAATAATTATCTCGTCAATAGTGCCTTTAGTGCAGAATCTGTATATAACTATTGGCTTTGTCTGACCTATCCTATGACAACGAGCCATAGCTTGTATATCCATTTGTGGATTCTAAAAGCATACATCATTAATTTTAAGTATTATAACGACGCTCATAAATCATACATAGATAAGTTAGTGTACCCAATCACTGTCATATATAATAACAGTATCTGCCGCGGTAAGATTTAATCCAACACCACCCGCTCTTGTGCTTAAAAGGAATAGGAAGACATTAGGGTCTGAATTAAAACTTTCTATGTTGCTTTTTCTTTCTTCAAGTTTAACCAGACCATCTAATCGGACGTATTCATAAGAACGCAATAATAAATAATCTTCTATCTTGTCCAATATTGTTGTCATAGTGGAAAATAATAAAACTTTATGTCCTCGACTTTTGAGTTTTGCAAGCATTGCATCTAGTACCAACAGTTTACCAGATGATTTAATTAAATTTTCATCTATTAATGGCAAACCAGATGGATCCAACGGACAATGAACCAGAAATGGATGATTTACAATCTTTTTATACATACTAACTGTAACAAAGAAATACATTTCATAACAAAAAGTTTTGTAGTTAATATCTTTTTACATACAGTTGGAGACAAAATTAAGTGGACACCCTTTAAAAACCAATAAGTTTTTTAAATTTGGACCAAACGACTTCAGTTTTTGGAGATATTAGAAAGATTAGTTCACTAGGTAATGAGTAAGATTTTTTTTTTAAATTAATATCGTCACGATTTTTAACTTTATCATCTGTGCCTGTGCCATCCGTGCACAAAGTTTTATCGAAATCTTTGAAGAATAAGAATGAAGATAAGAATCTTTGAATTTGGGTTTACAATTGATCTAAATCGCAGTTTCTCAAGATTTTTAATTTTCAAGTATTTGTAGCAATCTTAATCGATTTTGATGAAACTTACTCAGATCTATAAAAGGAAATTTTCATTATAGGCACAGATGAAAAAGATAAAAACCGTGGCCTGCACTTTTTTCTTCAAAATATTGACCAATAGTAATTTTTAAATAATTTTCTTATACATTAGCTAGTAAATTAATTCTTCTAACATCTAGAAAACTTCCAATTTTAAAAGAGTTTTTAAAGGGTGACCAATGAATTTTATACCCAACTGTATTATTAATGATAACGAACCTCTTTGCAGAAATGTAATGTTAAGAAGGAAATCTCGATTACGTTCTGTGACATCAGTATACTGTCTCCACATTTGTAATCTATCATGAGTCGAATCATATTTCTGATGTGAACTACCCTGTAGATTATCTTTCTCAGTAACATTGTTGTTAGCCATATTTCTTAAGACACATCTTCTTTTTCGTCTTTTGCCATCGTCTGTATATATATTAGATTCTTCACTAATTTTGGATAATAATTGTAAATCACGGTTTAATACTGCTTTGTATAAACTATGTTGGAGTTCCGTAAGAGGAGCATAAACAATCAATTCTTTTTTTGGTGGAATATCTAGACAAACATCTGACTTCTCACGTCTTAGCATAAATGGTTTTAATATTTCACGCAAAGATGCCAAAACATGTTTTTCTTGTTCACGTTTTAAAAATTTTTTAGTGCCTTCATCGTACTGAAGTTCCTTTGCATCAAACCATGATTCAAATGCAGCCAGATCATCAAAAATTTCTGGCAACAAGAAATTTAATAGTGACCATAATTCTGCTAAATTATTTTGTAACGGTGTGCCTGTTAGAAGAAGTCTGTTCATAGATTTGCAGCCTGCTAACACCCTATATCATAATAATAAATATAATTATAATCAACAGCTTCCATAATTCAATTAATTGTAAATGAAAAAATTGAGTGTATTCAAATATTTCAAAATTTAAGAGTGCAGCAAACATACTTGATAAGCTGACAGTTGTAGTTCTTTATTCTATGTCCTTCATCAATTATTATATATCTCCATTGTTGAGATCTAAGAAAGTTTTTATCCTTCATTGGTATCTCAAATGTGGTAAGTACAATCGGTTGCGAATTATAATGACCTTCAACCTTATGCTTCTGTTTAATCTTTTGTTGTATGATAAATCTTTCATTCGTTGAACCATATAGTATGGTGACTGGCAATTTTGGTGCAAATCTATTAAATTCCATTGTCCAGTTTGGTATAGTTGATAAAGGAGCAATTATTAAGTATGGTCCGCTTTGTTGTTTCTCAAATAAATGACATAATAAAGCTATTACTTGGATTGTTTTTCCAAGACCCATTTCATCAGCTAGAATACCATTTATACCATTTTCATAAAGGACTTTTAACCACTGAAGTCCATCTTTTTGATAATTTCGTAAGTTTCCATCAAAATATTTTGGCATTTTAAAATTATCATAATTCTCTATACCATCTTCATCATAATTAATTAATTCATTTTGAATATCTTCTTGACTTAAATTCAATTTATTCCTGTTCATATGTATTTGTTTTTGTACCTATAGAAATTAATAATATTAAACAAGAATAGATGAAATATACAATATATAAGTTTACGAGTTTTCTTACATCTGTGGATATATGATTTCGTATATCTTGACTTTTCTTCTTTTTTCCCTCTAAAGGTGTGCTTTCATCCCTGTTGTCAACCTTTTTTGTATTTATAGTAATACTTTTCATGTTTTCCTGCTTCATAGTACCATCAATTTTATTAAAAATGTAATTGGAAAAAAATTTACTTTTATTTAGTAAGTGCATCAATCGTTTGTATTGCTGTTCTTGCATTTCATGAATATATTGTTCTTCTGCTATTAGTTTAGCTTGATATTGAGCTTCATTTCGTTTTCGTTTTCTAACATATTCAATATCTGATTTTAAGGGCTCATTATTAAATTTGACATCGGTTCCTATAATATTTGTATTCCCTTTCCATATTTAAAAGAAAAAAAGGAGAGAAAGATAAATTTTTATTGGATTTAAACCTTGTTATTATATAAAGAAAAAATATTAGTATTACTATTACGTTTGTATAGTAATATTGGACAGAATACGTTACTAATAAGCAACGTAGTTTCTATCGTAAGTTATCCCTTTCAATGTAAAATGTGAACTAGATGCTTACCTGTATTATTTAAAATATCAGTGTTCACATTTTCTTTATTAGTTTCCATTTTAATAATTATTATCGAGTAATAATAAATAAAATAAATTAATACATGTACAAAGAAAACAGTTTCAAACTGACGGCACCGCGTGATCTTTATATATAAATGCATATAAGTAAATCCCGCCAAATGTGAGAAACACTATGTCGATAGTAACATAGTAAGTGATAGTAAGCTCACTTACGAAATCTGGACAGATAACCATATTCTTGAATCATAACATCAGGGGGCGCTGATTTCATTTTTAGATGATTGCTAGGCAAAGTGTAATAATATACGTCTTAATTCTAAGCAATTTTTCAGCCAATAGCGATGCCGGATCATTGCATGTATTTTCGCTATTGGCCGAAGAATCGTCTTACGATTAAAGTTAGGCCGTATACACTTTACCTAGCTATGGTTATATTTGCATTAATTCCCTTCTGTTAAATTTACTCTTTGCCTATATATAGAATGTAAACGTTATTTATCTTAAGTAATATATATAAACACAATAACAATATTTAGTTTATATTTGTTAAATATCGTTTTCTATCATATTATATTTCATGTTTGACCAGCACAAGGGCACAGAGTATGTAGTATGTAAAGTTGAAAAAATCCCAAAGTATTTGCGAAAGAAATACAAGTCTACTTAGATCACCGAACTATATAATTGTGTACAGCAGGCTTCGGAATTAAAATCAATTTCCGAGGTATTTTCGAGGGCTACGCCCCCTATACAATTATGTAGATCAGTGATCTCCGGAGATTTGTATTCCTTTTACAGATACCGCGGGATTTTTGCAACTCTACATAGTGCATACTCTATGCTCCTGTGCTATCGCGACCAATCGCGATGATACATACTACCTGATGCTATGTATATTATGTACGTGTATATGTTGAACTGTTCAGTGGTGTATTTAGTATCACACAGAGGTGAACTTATAGGAATTTTCAAATAGGCACTGTGAGTTGCTGTGAGTCCGTCATTGTTCCCGGGAAGATTTGTATAACCTCTTCCTATTTGCACAATATTTGCGAAAAATATGTGTTTGTTTAATTTCTTAGTCATTGTTAGAAAATTGACAATTTTTTGAAACGGAGTCTACATTCCTTCGTGCTCTACCAGAAGTTATTTACTAGAAAAAATTTGACAGTTCGAATCCCGACAATTTCATTTTCACAACAATTTAAATTCAGGCTATTTCTTCGACTTTTGTACGTATCTCGCAATGAGAACGAATTCGACAGTAGTATTGTGATTTAAAGAAGTAAAATTAAAAGTATTCATATATTAATATATATATTCAACCACAAAACTATTAAATTGATCAGTACGTGTTGTAATTTTTGAAGACTTCGTCAGCAAGTGTGATTGCAGAAAGATTGTGTATTAGTGGAGTTCAGTTGACATTACCAAATGTCAAAAAATAAATTAAATTTAACATTACCTCCTGGCTCAATAGAACCAGTACCAGCTGTTTCACCATCTCCACCAGTACCGCCACTGCCTATATATTCTGAGCCACCAGTAATACCAGAGTAATTAAGTTTTCTTATTCTGATAGATTCTTTGTTTACTAAGGTATCAGTATTTTTTTTTTTATTTTGATTTTCTGACTCTTGTTTGTTACAATTACAGCGGTGTTATGGGTAAAATGAGTATAGACGCGATCCAAGAGAGGCTAGAAGAATTAGAAATGGACGAGGAACAGAGGAAAAGATTGGAAAGCTTCTTAGGACAAAAGGAAAAGGTTGGAGAATTGTGTGCCGATGATTTTGAAAAACTTGGTGAACTCGGCGCTGGTAACGGTGGTGTTGTAATGAAAGTGAGACATAAAAAGTATGGACTTATAATGGCTAGAAAGGTGTGGCTTATAACTATAACTATTATTACACAATTATTCCGTATAATCTAACGATATTTGATAGTGATTAATCTAACAATAATGAATATGATATTTCAGTTAATACATTTAGAAGTTAAACCTGCTATAAAGAAGCAAATAATTAGGGAACTAAAAGTTCTTCATGAATGTAATTTTGCCCACATAGTAGGTTTCTACGGTGCTTTTTATAGGTAAAATTTGTTTATAAAATAATCAATGAAATTTAATAAATATCATAATAGTTGTATATCATGTAGTGATTATTATATTTGTTACTTTAACTATTTAGCGATGGAGAAATTAGTATATGCATGGAATATATGGATGGTGGATCTCTTGATTTAATATTAAAGAAAGCTGGCCGAATTCCAGAACCTATATTGAGTACGATTACTTCTGCAGTAAGTATTAATTGCTACCATTTTTTATATAATCAGTTTAAATGTGGTTTACTTGTTTCATACATTCATAGTTTAGAATGAGGATATTATACTTTCTCTTATACTTTCACTATAGGTCATTTAATACAATAAAATGAACTACAATTGTATTTTTGAATCACAGATATAAAGATATCATAAGTATCTTAATCATAAACAAATCAATTTCTTCATTCTTAGCTTCCTTGGTAATAGTTAGAATAAATATGTTGCTATCTTATTTGTATTAAGGGGACTGTCAACGTGTTAAAACAATAATGGAACATTCTTTTACTAATAAATAAGAAATACGCTATTATGAATGAAATGAAGTGAAATGTTACTTATGAGAAATACTTAGTAATAAGTTTCCCGTTCTATAATTCCTCCAGGACATTTACGTATACATAATCTCCTTAGTTCATCGTAAGTCCAAAGAAACAAACCAAGAGGCAGACAAGGCCAGTACCAGTAAATACTTAGAGGCATAGTCTTAAGTATGTTTACAGCTCCTGGTATATACATTATCATACCGGTTAGAATAATTTCGAAAATGAATGAAAAATTCAAGAACCAATTGTCCATTCCTTGCTGTAGGATTGAATTCGACCTTGTTTTACACATAACTAAATCTATGAGTTGTGTTATAACAATAGATAAGAAATATCCAGTTCTAGCTTCATTCAGTAAGTCCATTCTAGTGTCGTATGTCCATGTTTGACCATAAGAATCTCTTAAATCATTGATGGATTTGTTCTCCCACTCTAATCTTAATCCGAATAGACGCCCAGGTAAAAAGCCATTTAACATTAGGACCATAAAGTAGGTATAAAAGCCAGCTAGAGACTGTGTCATGCCAATTTGTCCATAGGCCACAGATATTAAACGTTTGTTCACAAGTTTATCGTATTGTGGATTCCGTGGTGCGCGTTGCATAATGTTAGATTCTGCTTTTTCGTATGCCAGCGCGATCGCTGGAAGCAAATCTGTTCCAATGTCTACGCATAGAATCATTTCAAGAATGAATGGAAGAGGAATGCCTAACATGAGGCTACTTAACATAGGTAGCATCTCAGGAACGCTAGATGTTAATGTGTATGCAATTGATTTTTTAAGATTATCGAATATTAGTCTACCTTCTTCGATGCCAGTTACAATAGTTGCAAAATTGTCGTCCATAAGAATCATATCGGCTGCATGTTTCGCAACATCCGATCCAGTAATACCCATAGCTATACCAATATCTGCTTTTCTGAGCGCAGGTGAATCATTAACACCATCGCCGGTTACAGCAACTATTTCTCCTAATCTTTGACAACTCTCCACTATATGCAGCTTTTGTTGAGGGGATGTTCTTGCGAACACAATTTCTTCATAGTTTCTTAGAATGTGATCCAATTCTGCAGCATCCATATTCCTTAGTTCAGTACCAGTGATGATCGTTGCTTGTGGTTCGATATCCAATATTTGAGAGCCTGATCTGCTTTGCAGTATTTCCATTTCGTATTTAGTTGCAGATCCCTCGCTAATGATACCAACTTTTTTCGCTATTGCCATTGCTGTTACAGGATGATCACCTGTAACCATTATTACCCTAATTCCAGCTGTGCGGCATTTCCTCACAGCATCGGGTACGGCTGGTCTGGGAGGATCTATTAAACTGATAAATCCGACAAACCTGTAACCCTTTGTTGGAAAATTATATGTATTTGGAGAGTCTGTATTAAATTTGAAACCAGGCCCGTAGATATTGTCAGGTAGTTCAAGATCACAATAGGCTAACACACGTTGACCTAAGTATCCCAGCTCTGCACAGGCTCTTCGAGATATTACTTGATCCAGTGGTGACATTTCAATAGTCTCACCTTCTGTAGTTAGTATATGAGTACAGCTGTCCAATAATATTTCTGGTGCACCTTTTAAAATCATTACATATCCAGTTTCATCTCTGTGTATCGACATTTGATATTTGGTATTCGAACTAAATGGTACTTCAGCAACCTTTGGATGATTGTCACGAAATGCTCTTGTGTCATGTATATGCTCGCAAAATCTAAGTATTCCAGTCTCTGAAGCATCACCAATTATATCCTGTTCATCAATTGGTTTTACTAGGGTGTATTCTGCAACAAATTCGGCGCGCAAACAGAGGGTAGCGTCCTTAATCATAATGTTAAAAGCAGGTTTTTCCATTAACAAGTACTTTTCGACACCTAGATTTTCTCCTGGTGAAAAATTGTATCTTGTATGGCCAAACCATAAATTGGACACAGTCATTTTATTTTGTGTAAGAGTTCCTGTTTTATCGGAGCAAATTGTCGAAGTGGACCCAAGTGTTTCTACAGCTTCCAAGTTCTTTATTAAGCAGTTCTTCGTTGCCATTTTTTGTGCTGTCAATGTCAAGCTTGTAGTAACAGTTACCAATAAAACTTCGGGTACATTTGCTATTACAATGCCAAGTAGATAGGTAAATGCCTTTAGTATATTGGGGTCTATGATTAGAGATAACGCGAAAAATAATATTCCACATAATATGGAAACGGTAGTAATTATTTGGACAAAGTAGTTAATTTCTTTAGCTATTGGAGTTGTAGTTTTTACAAGCTTTGATGTCAGACCGGCCAATCTTCCTATCATGGTTTTATCACCGGTGGCAATTACTATACCTTTACCTTCGCCGTCCACAGCAAAAGATGAAAAAAAGGCAACATTAGCAGATTCTAAGGGATTGTCGTCTGTAGGATAATTGGTTCTAACAACTGGTTCACTTTCGCCAGTGATACTTGAATTTTCAACTCTTAATCCGTTGCACTCTATGATCCTAATATCAGCTGGAATTTTGTTGCCAAATTTAAAGAGTACTAAATCACCTCGAACTAGGTCTTCAGTTGCAACACGTTGTTTGATGCCGCCACGTATTACTGTAGCGAAAGTTGGTACCATTTTCTCGAAGGATTCCATCACCTGTGATCACCATTATCACATTCGTCATTAGTAATTATTAGAGGTGTGGAAGAACCCGAAAATGTCTGGTCGGAACGGTTTCTCGAAGATATTGGGATCTCCGAGAACTTTCGGGATTCTCCAGTATCATCGGGTTTTCCGAGAATAATCAGGTGTACCCGATTTTCGGGTTCTTGCACATCTCTAGTAATTATTCATTTTGTAAAATTGTACAGTAATTGATTGATTAATTACCTTTGTATTCTTACTCTCTTGAATATAGGCAAATACACCAGAGATCATGCAGATCATAATTATGATACTTCCAAATATATCAATGCCACCACCACTGCCTTCAGTTAGCATACTGACAGTATATAAAATAAAACACAACACCGAACAAACCCATAATAATTTAGCAAATCCATGAAACATACACTTTAAAAATTTTAGGTACTCTGGTGTTTCTTTCGGTGGAGTTAATGCATTTGGTCCCTCTCTTTGATAAACTTCACGCGCATATTCTTCCGTTAAACCGTTATTTATGTCAGTGTTTAGTTTTTCGCACAATCTTTTTAATGGAATTGTATGATCTTTAGTACTTATTTCTTTGTGGAGATCTTCTATATCACTGTTTTGCTTCTTTTTAACAGCATGGTTCAAATGTGTGATTGAATTAATTCTAGATGGTGATTGCATTGTATTTAAATAAAATTACACATAAGCTTTAAGTAAATTACAACACGTTTACAGCTGAATATTGATATTTTCAAAATTCAATTGTTTAGAAATCACAATCATGGCCAATTTGTCTTCATTTGGTTTCATGATATTTCATCCTTCTACATATATTCAATGCATTCAATTTTATAATAATTATCATCATAGTGATCTTGTTTATACAGTGAAAAGGTATATCTTGATGTAAAAAATATAAAACTTCAGAATAATTCGGACTCCAGAAGGTTAAGAAAAGATGAAATAAATTTGTGTAGTAATATTGGGTATCTTTATAGGTGTTAAAAGGTCTAAGCTATCTACGAGATAAACATGCAATTATGCATAGAGATGTAAAACCTAGCAACATTTTGGTGAACAGTGCTGGAGAAATAAAAATTTGTGATTTCGGTGTATCTGGTCAACTAATAGACTCTATGGCTAATTCATTTGTTGGAACAAGAAGTTATATGTCGGTAAGCAATGTGTATTAAGATCGTTGATATTTAAAATGAAAATTTTTGTTTAACAGCATTTCTTCTTTTCAGCCAGAAAGACTTCAGGGCACACATTACTCTGTACAGAGTGATATTTGGTCACTAGGATTGTCCCTTGTAGAGATGGCTATCGGAATGTATCCAATTCCACCACCAGATGAGAAAACTTTAGCTACAATATTTAGCACTCCACCAGGACAACCACCTGCAGACACCGGTACCACCAACAATGCTTCCACTCCAACACAGTCACCTGGACATAGTTAGTTTTGCGTTCTCTTAACAGTTCCACTTTAATTTTGTTTATTTTTGAATACTGCTAAATTTTGTTGAATGGGAATTAATCACTCAGATACAGGTAGTCCACGACCAATGGCTATATTTGAATTATTGGACTACATTGTTAATGAACCACCACCAAAACTGCCATCTGGAATCTTCAGCGATGCTTTCACGGATTTCGTTGATCGTTGTTTAAAGAAAAACCCTGCTGAGAGAGCAGACTTAAAGACATTGATGGTAAGTAGCGTATTTGTATAATCAATTTGAATTTACTTCTAACACGTACATTATAGCTCGTGTTCATCTTTTTGTTTATGTTTATTGTTAGAACCATGAATGGATAAAGAAAGCTGAATCCGAAAATGTGGATATTGCTGGATGGGTATGTCGTACAATGGATTTACAACCGACTACGCCAACACGTTTAGCGAACGTACAATCCTGAATAAATGTTACTCTTACATACTTGACTACCTATATACATGTTCAGTACTCTTAAATGAATTTCAGTTTCTTTTCATTCAATTGGTGTAGACAGTGGCGTTCACGAACTATTTCTTTTTTATGATAATAATTTTTAAACTGAAAGTGGTTCGCGATTTTGAAAATAGACTATTATTTTCTATAGTTTGCTGTGGTGTGCTGGTAGCCAGAATAAATTTTATTTATAATTTTTCAATCGTTAACTAGCATTTGAGCAAAAACATTCATCACATAAATATATGCTGCGCTGCTCATATAATTTCTTTTAAATAAGCGAAATTAATCTTTAAAAGATTTTAGTTTCTAATTTTAGTAGCGAGAATAAAGATATAGAACATTCGATTATTTTCATCTGTACGCTACGGTCCAATTTCAAAGTCGCGATGTAAAAATCACGTAGAAATGAACATGTTCGAGATGTAATTAATTTCACTCTACATACATATTATGAAATATGGAAATGTGTTTTAAACATATTTGCATAAAAATACGTCACTGTACTTCGATTTTATTTTGTTAGAGGTATTTTTTATTATTGTCTTATGCTTTTGTTGAAAGTATGTAAGATGAACGATTATCGTATAAGTTTAACATTATTGTACTCTCATGGGCAAATTGTGTTCCCTATGATGATACTAGGATACATAAGTGGGCATCGAATTTACGAGAACATTGATTCGAACAAAAGAATTGTTAACTAGAAATCCAGTTACTAGTATAACGTTTGTACCTGACATTCGTAGAGCATTATTTACTCCATTGAAAAAAAAAACTTTTGTTCCATTAATACTAGAATGCCATACTATTTTTTACAAGCGACTAATCTATGATTCGACGCGATTGGAAACTGTAATTAAATAAAACAGTGTTTCGAGTAGTGGATATAAAGGTATTCAACATACATATGTGTATTTCGTGTAATCACAATAATTACTGTCTATGGTATTATTGTATGGCAAACTTTGTCATAGAATTGGTGTTTGTTCATAATAATATTTTAAACAGCGTATTATTGTGTCTTGTGCAATTTAAGAATAACCCCGAAGTATTTTTTTATTTAGGATCAATTAATATGAAACTATTACATCGTAAACAAGTATACTTTGATCCCTTCAACCTGACATTTGCACATGATACAGATCTATAAATTTGTTAATTTAGCACTTATTTATCATACACCTCAGTACATATATTTGGAATAAACAAAACACTGATATTATGTTTTGATACTTTGTATGATACATATGTACATAGTTCTTCATGTAATAGTATTCTTAACTTGCATAAGTTAATTAATTTTTTGTAATACATCTACTCTATCAAATTCTCATACTTACTATAACTTTAGTTATCAATTTACAGGAATCGTATTTATGTAAAATGAAGACATTAATCTTATATGCAATTTAACTAGCTGTGGTTCATATATATATATATATATATATATTTTTGATTTCAATGAATATTGCAATTTTAAAAAAGTGATGCTCTAACAAATGAAATTGTATCTGTAAAGAATATTTTCATTCGAACATAACAGCGAAAATTGAGTTAACAAACGATTGAAAATCATAGATCTATTAAAAGTTATGATTTATGCAATACTTGATGTTGGAAAGTCAGAATGTCGAATTTGATACGCTGCTAACGCCAAGGGATCGAAGGAGTTGAAACAATTTCTAAAAACAAAAGATACTTTTTTTAAGTATTTAATCTCTTTCCAATGTACATTAATAATATAATAGTGTAATATC
>CM052146.1:611936-663593 GCA_028454255.1 Halictus ligatus | reverse complement strand
ATAAATAAAATCAGTTTGATAACGAGAAATCTGTAACTTACTTTTTTAAGAGAACGATTGAGTTT
Organism: Halictus ligatus; assembly: GCA_028454255.1. Lineage (NCBI taxonomy): Eukaryota > Metazoa > Arthropoda > Insecta > Hymenoptera > Halictidae > Halictus > Halictus ligatus. The sequence goes on along the minus strand of CM052146.1, from coordinate 663,528 downwards.
TTATCGATGGCTCTTTTTTATCCTTGTGACGAATGGAATAGAATGTAATAAAAAAATTTGTTGACCTTTTGAGCTTGAAATTCAATTATTAATAAATTACGCTACAATAGTCGCAACATGTGATTTATATACACATAATTGTATACTAATTAACTGATCCATTATTCGAACTCTCAGGTCTCTTTGTTCAGTTCAGATAATCGAGGCTGCACTGTGCATACGAACTAGTTCTCTAAGAAAAGTACCTATGCTTATTGTCTCGTCGGTGAAGTGATAGAAAAAGCTCACCGTAAAAGAAGCGAAGAAGTTTATGCTCGCGTGGTGTCCGGGTTAGAATAAGACGCGTTCACTGTGTTGCTTTGCCTGCAGGATCATGGCTGTGAAAGAATGGTTCAGAAGACTACAACCAGTTCAGTTGTACCTGCTCCTCTTCTTCACCACCGCCTTCTTCCTCGTTGAGATCATTGCTAGCCATGTGACCCACTCGTTGACGTTACTTCTCAACGCCTATCACATGTTGTGCAACATCATCGCACTTGCTGGTTGCATCGCATCGATCAAGGTACAATGAAATTATTCAAAAATATTTTCACTACTTTCCTTCGTCCAACAAATCATTAATGGGTCTGAGAATGTTGTCAAATCAAAGAAACGTATTTATGAAATTATTCAAAAATATTTTCACTACTTTCCTTCGTCCAACAAATCATTAATGGGTCTGAGAATGTTGTCAAATCAAAGAAACGTATTTATATTAATTATTTCTGGTTAAATTCCGGTTAAATTCCAAAATCAGCCAAACATGAATGACAAAGCAGTTAACGTGTTCATTGCTTGCGCGCGCTTAAATATCTTCGCCATTTTAAATAATACGCGAAAATGTTTCAAATAGAAATTGTAGGATTTAAATCAATCAATAACATAGTAATAACAATTTTTTAACAACTGAACGCGCGAAGATGATCTAAAGGCGTCTTTTGTTTTTTTTTTTTTAATGGAATAATTTATTTTTTAAAAACTTGCCGTTTCTGAAATCATTTGACTTTATTCATCCTATTGTATTGCTCGTAGATTACTTACAATTAGATACTTTCGTTGGAAATGCGTAAAATATGAAATAACGGTCTTGCAACAGTTCAACTACAGTAAGTAGAAACGTATATGTATTAATTCATGCGAGTATCGATGGGAATCGTTGCGTAAATTCTATAATTAATATTTGTAATTTAGCGATTCGTTCCTTATTGAATTTATTACTGAGTTCGCTTGCTTTATAACATACAAGCTATAGTGAATTTGTACAATTGTTCGAAGGAAATTACAGAAGAGAAACGACTATCGTTGTTTTATAGAAAATATTTCGCATCGTGACAATGGCAGACCGCAGACTTCTTGAATGGCGAAACAGAGAAATGATTGCAATTTAGTTGAGATGTTGTTGCTTCATTCACTATAATCGTCGGTCGTTGTGCAAAACGATTTTGGTTTATACCGAGCTCTCCAAAAAATATTTTCGACGACGACAAGTTGTTGCCAAATTGCGGTTGGCAAAGCAGTATTGTAGTCTTGGTATTCGTTTAATGAAATGTGAACGAACTTATTACGCCGTGTAATAGCACCTCTCTGGAATTGTTTAACAACTTAAGTTACTCGCATGAGCCATTCATAAGAATTTACTCTATAGCCATTTACATTTGAGTTTAAATAATGAAGTAATAACAAGATATTATCTCTAATTAACGTCCGTTCATTGAATTAAATGTAGTAACATGTAGAAGTAAAAACTGGCACGCTAACGAAGACTTTATAGCTATGCATTTTATCACAATCATTTTCATTGTTTCTGGACGTTAAAACGGATGAGTCATTATTCATGAATACGCTGCTTATTTAATTTCTCTCAAATAAGCAAGTTATTCCTATTTTACAGTATAGTCATCGTCAAAACGGCAGCAGTAACTCCAGTTCCTTGCGAAATTCCATAATTTGTATAAACAACGAGGACCGAGCATCTTCAACATCTCTCTCGACCAAGACCAAGGTAATCAAAAATGATAAACAAATTCTAATAATTAGGCTGCACTTATGACAAAAATGTATGGTCAAATGCAAAATAGAAAAGACACTTCAAAAATTGGAAAATAATTTTATATTATTCTTAACTCGTTAGCAGTTTGGCTGTTAACGCAGCAATCTCGAAAATTCCATGAAATCAAAGTAATATATTTAACAAACTCAAAATTTAGAAAAAGATATGTGTAGTACTTTCAAAGTACTACTTTGTTAGTAGTCTTTCAGTCTTCTTGCATTTTTTAGATCTTATTCCATTCGATATAGTAAATATATTAGCGCAAAAATTAATTTTTCAATCGTGATATACATAGTACATTTGTATTCATATGAAATGTAACACAACTCAAAATTTTTTAAATTATTTTTATTGGTTCACTAGCTTTGAGGTCACTCTATCTTTTCTCAATGAAAACGTCATAACTATAATTCAATCTTTCAACAATTATTCGCAAGGAAAACGACACAACTCAAAATATATTTATAAAAAGAATTGTAACAATAAATATATAAATTGTAGTGTACTTTATAACGAATATATACATGACAATTAACTCATGTCCACATTTCTAACTTGGTTATATACAAAAATAAACAATTGGCAATTTTAGGTAATTTTCAAGTGGCTCTCCTGTAAAATTTCCTTTTTTCACTTATGTAACTTTTCTTATGAATGAGCGATATTAGCAATTGTTGAAAACGGTATTCGAAAGCAACAGAAGAGAATAGTTTTTCAATCTTTAACAAAGAAATTCATTTATCAAACAAATTCAGATATTTTATAAATGAATGTGTATAATTCGAGGCAATATTCTTACTATAGCAGGAAAGCAGTCGGCCGTGTAATTCGTCTACCTGAATAGACCGCGAGCGACACTGTCGACTAACATAAAAAAAGCAATCCTTTTCGATTGAAAGAAAAAATATTGAGATTCCAACACATATGTCGAGGGAAAAAATTCTTCTGTAGAGATACAGCAGCGTAGAACACAGCGAAACGATATTTTTACGTTTCTTCGTATCAAGTTGGATTCAGGAACAGAAAACGAAATTAAAGTAACAGATTGAATGTTCTAAAATAATTTGATGTACCTCTACTATATGTAATGTGAAGAATCAATATTCAGAGATTTACTAGCCAGCGTTTTGGCCCTTAAACATTAAAATAATCAATTAAGTGCTCACAAAACCGTTTTTCTAAATGTATTGTCGCGAAGTGTATGTATTACCATACTTACCGACATGTCGTATTATTGTTTAAAGCAATCACGATCGGACAGGAGAATGAAGAACACATTTGGATGGGCGAGAATCGATGTCCTAACCATGCTCATTTGCTGCGTTTTCCTCGCGTCCTTCTGCTTTTCCTTGTTGGTTGAAGCGTTGCAAACTTTGATCCACATAGATCATCTGGACGAAATGCATCATCCTATACCGGTCTTAGCGATCGGCCTTTCCGGCATTCTCCTTAACGCGTTCTGTTGCATACTGATCGGAGGATACACATTCAACCAGGGAATCGTCCTGCATGTCACCGTCAATGGCGACGTAATGTTACGAAGGTAATCAAAATAGTTGAAATGACCTAACATTGCGATATCTCGCCTACAATAATAATCACAAATTATTCTTTTGACTGCGGCGCTTTCTAGTTTGATGCTCATAAGCGTTTTGCTACACGATATTGGCATGGTAATCGTTGAACATCTATTCCCAATTAAATTATTGCTGCAGTGAAAGCAAGAATTGCATCGTTAAGAATGAGAAAGCAATTAAATGTTTCAAGACATTTGAAACTCATGTTAGTTGAATAAAGGAGTTAATGTGGTTACTGATCAAAGTTTCTTGAGCGTGTTGTGTCCATATACGTCGGTCGAAAAAATATTTCGAACAAAAGAAGAAGTTCATCTTGACTCTCTTTAAATGACACTATGCATATCTGACTGCATAGTTTTGTAGGATATTTCAAGACGAATTCAACGACCTACCCTATTATGACCTTCAGTTAACCTTAAACTACGAAATTGGTATTCTATAGCGACATTTCTTGTGTAACAAAGCTTTATCGGATCTTTATCATTTAAGTGCACATGTAGTAACTAACGTATAGTTAAATACATGTGTCACTCTTGCATTAACAAGTCCTTATTTTAATTCGTGTAATTTCTAGAACATTGAAATTAATTTATTTATCTGCATTATCGTTTCATAAGAAATAATCGGTATAAGAACGAATTAAAACATCATTTTTATTAACGAAAGTTAATCAATGAAGTGTCTGTTTTGATACAATCGAATTAACATAGAGATATATATTTACATTTTATAGTAAAAATCGACTTCGTTTGTAGATAACTATATCACCAGCAGAAACTTATAATCTGCTAGAATATGTATATATGTTCTTTCGTATCAAAACAAACAATTCATTGAATGAACTTTTTGTTAACAAAAATAGTATGATTTAATTTATTTTTATACCAGAAGCATCGAAATTTGTGGGACCATATTTTCGATCCAGAAACTTATAGATTAATACCAGTATTCTAAAAATTACGTGAATTAAAATAAGGATATATTAATTAAATTATTCAAGTATAATTGAAATGAGGATTTCTAATATTCTATGTATGATAAAATGAGATTTTACTACTATAATTGTTGCATGAAGTATTATCGGTTCCTTTCAATATCACATGCCAGTAACGCGAGCGTACAGATATCTATGTTAAAATAATTAATTGTCAAGTTCCTGTCTATTCTGAGGTATAGAATCTCTTTTATCTCAACTGTTCTATAATTTATGACCCAACATACACAAGGTGTCCTACGTTAACGAAGTCATCATAAATATTTCCTTTGTAAATAAAAACCAGTATTTTCAATCTCGAGGATAATAATTTTAAAGATCACAGTAACTTCCTTTGCGGGAGAGTTTCTACTTTTTTTTATCACTTTATTAATTGAACGCGAAAAGGGAATACAATTCTAAGATAATGTGATTGTTACTCAACGCATTTTTCGCGGGTTAGCTATTCGAGCTACTCAAATACTAATAATAATAATAAGAAGGAAATTTTCAAATCGTTGGATTGAAAGTGATAAGTAAACATTTAGATCGGAATGCATAATTGGATTTGACCCCATTAGAACATTTTCTGTAGGCAAATCTATGAAACGTTTACCAACAGTCATCTAGCGCTCTAGGAGATATGGTAAATGGCACAATAACCTATTGAGTTAATATCATATCAGAGATAATTAAAAGAGCACTTGTTATTTTCTTACAATTAGGTCTTACATAAAAGAGATACAATAACAAACAGGAAAAGAAAAATAAAACCCTTTCTAGAAAAATAATAAGATGACCTCGAAAATTCTCAAGCTTGATTTCGTATTTTCTTTTTTTAAATATTTTATATCATAGTTATGGTATTATTACAAACCGAGAAGATCTGTTCATACAGACAAATAAAGTTACTGCTAATTCTCAACTTTTTTTTTGTTTTCTTTCTTATGTAGCTTACTGTTAGAAAATTATCTTCGTAATTAATCGCATTAGTTTCATTATTTCATTATTTAACTATACCACCTTAATTTACTTGTAACAAACCACTGTTGTATAAATAAATGTTCCAGACGAAAGTTATTTTAAATTTTGAAGAAAGTAGAGTAACAACAGTAATAACATTCGCTCCTGCGTAATAAAGAAAAGTGTTCAGTTTCTACACGGTGATTTTAAGAAAGGTTTCTGATTTACAAATATTACACAAACGTACAACACTAAAATAAGGATGAAAATCAACTGTAAATGTTCAAGGTAATAATTCGTAGAATTTGCTTTTCGTAAATTCGAGAATTAGTTGTTCTAAAAATACCGAACCAACGCATTCAGTCTATCGAATGGGACGACTCTTCGTTTGCCTTTTCGTTTCTTTTTATTATCTTGTTGCTTCCTTCCATCGTCGTCTTGGATGATTAGCATATCATATATTAGGATCTCTACTTCCAGGACGTCTATTATCTGCTTTCAGAAACGTTAGTTCTGAACCAGCGAAGGAAGGGGAACAACTATCTTCCCGGACCAGACGAAGTCCACTGGGTGTACCAAAGAGTCAAGGATTTCGAGAAACCTGTCGCGATGTGCTCGGCTGCGTGTTTGTTATGTTGGTGTCCGTCCTCGTATACTTCACCGACTCCGACGTGGCCAAATACATCGACCCGCTGTTCGCTATCATATCCTCCGTCTGCCTTTTTGTTCTCAGTTATCCGTACTGTGAGTAGCCCTATCTTTTCTCGTTCCAACGATCCTGGTTTCCGGCAACACGATTCGTTCTTACAGTGAAAGAATCGGGATTGATACTCCTTCAAACGATTCCCAACCACATCAACATCGACTCGCTGAAAAGGGAATTACTGGAAGCTTTCCCGGGCATAGTGAACGTTCACGATTTGCATGTGTGGCAGCTGACAGGCCAGAAGATTATATCCACTGTTCACATTATCTTCTTGGATCCTATGGTAACATTTTCTTGGCGAATCAACTTTTAAGGGTTAGTCTACTGTAACAGCCAGAAAGAAACTAAACACAGTAGGACTTTGATTATTATCCGAACCTCCGATGTCTGAAGTATTTAGTATCTCAGCATGCTTCGCATAAAGGATGTCCCAAAAATATTGCACTTCTTTGGAAGAGGTCATTCCTGAGGTCATTTGGAATGACGACTTTCACTCTTGCAAAAATATTCTCCGCGGCTTTGTTAGTTACAAGTTACTTGAAATGACCTCAGGGATCATCCCTTTCAAGAAAGTACGACATATTTGGGACACCCTGTATAAAGGGTAAACGCTATTTCAAGCGATCCATATGCAACACTATCTACTGCACAAATTAATGAAAATTGAATCTAGTATTAAAATATCAATATATCATTTTGATCTTATTCAGATTATTAAAGAAACGGACAAGCTGCTATGTGGCTACTAAATAATGCAAAGAAATGTTCGAATTTTTGATAATTTTAATTAGAGTAATCTGACCCCAAGTTCCATGCGGGATAATGAAACTGTAAAAATTTTATTTTACAGGTATATGCTAGTATTACTAATCAAGTGACGGAATTTTTTATTGAAATGGGTATCACGCAAGTTACCATTCAGCCAGAGTTCCATAAGGTATGCAAAATGTTATCCCACAAGTTCGACTAAAGTTTTGGAATTTCTCTGATTATGAGAGTCAAGAAACACAAAAGTTTTTCCGTGAAAATGTAAATTGAAGTGATTATAGAATAAGGAAGAATTTTCCAAACTGTCAAGAGGTTCCAAACTTTTGTGATCCATTTTATAAAAATAGGTAATGTGATACGAAGTAGTAGTAGATAGACTGTGAATATTATGCTTCACGAGTGGATATTGCACAACACCTGAATGTGAGGGTACACAATGGGCTTTTTTTTATATTTCAGAATTTTACAATATACATTACTACACATCTCTGAAAGAAGACAACATTTCTTAAAGAAATATGGTGCTTTTCGATTATTAGTTTTTCACTCCTAATGAAATTATATCTAGTGAAAAATTGATCAAATTAGTGCAGCTTCAAAGACGAAATTAAGATTATCGCAACAAATTTTTATTTTATTCATGTAAGGCCACAATGATTACAGGTACTAATATCATTGTGAATTTAGACTCGCTCACTGCAAAATACATTGATCTATCTGTGTGTGCAATTTCAAGTTTTCAAATCGTGCTACACGCTGATTTGAGAAGAACAGTTTCGTGCTGGTGAAATTTACAAAATGGGTTTTGCTATCCCAGTCTCCTACAGTAAATCTTCTTCATCTTTGCAAAATTTTTACACTTCGATTTGTTCGTTTCTAAGAGGCTAACTTTTTCGTCATAGTGTCAGACCGACCGATTTTAACGTTAATTCTAATATTGGGGCATTTTTTCTGTTAAAAATCTGTTAAAAAATCCATTTGAATTAAATTTTGAAAGTATCGAATTTAAATTCAATACTCAAAGTATTGAATCTGTTAAAAAATCCATTTGAATTAAATTTTGAAAGTATCGAATTTAAATCATTAGTATTTAAAATAGAGGAAATTAAATAAAGAAATTAAGATACTTCAAAACACAATACAAATATTTTCAATTTTCTTCAAATAAAACATTACCAAATGATATTTGAAAAACTGATTGTATGAAATAAAATATTTCATTTCAATTCAAACTTACACATGTAGTCTAAAATAAATAACATTATTTACCATTTACTATTTAAAATAGTATTTTATCCAGCTCTGGAAAAATCTGATTGTTTCGACCAGTTACATCAGTTGACTACATTAACGAGATTTTTGCACTATTAACGGGGCCTTTACCGGAAAACAAAATTTTTCGAAACCTGATTTACAAAACGAAGTACCAGGAATTACAAAAAGGCTTCTAGAAAATAAAATATAAGCTACATAATTATAATTAAAAGCGTACAGTGACTCGTGTAATTGATCACACACACTTTAAAACAAAGTAACTTGTTTATAAGTAGATTAGATCAAGTATCTAATCCACGTCCGAAATATCAAACGCACAGAATAATTATGGTATGGATTTTTGTCAACAGATCAGGCCTAACATGGAAAAAACAGGGTGTCTGATTCGCTGTCACGGCGAGCACTGCAGTTCCTCCCAATGCTGTTCGAAAGAAAAATTCATAGAAGACTCGTGTTCGCACGTAATGAAGGAACAGGTGCAATCAATAAACAAAAAACTCGAGAAGAAAGAAATTGTTCCGGCTGCGTTAGTGGTCGATTTGAAAGGATTCGCTGCTATCGGCGGCGAGGCATCGCAGAAGGATAGAATTACTAGTCGGTCGAACGATGGACAAGTAGGAGATAACAAAGATAACGCGGATGGCAGTTCCTACGCGATAACCGTAGACGTTAGTAACAAAAAATGCAGCACCAATTGCAGCACCAATTGCAGCGCCGAGATAGAGTCGTAACGTTAAGACAATCATTAGAAAAACAATTCTATTTTTATATCACTAGACACTGAGAGTTTTCATTGGAATAATCGACTAATTATTCTAGTTAGTAAAGCTTAGTTTCGATTCAATGATAAAGCGAAATGCATAAATGACGCTTTAGGTTTTATTAAATCATTAGAAAAACAATTCTATTTTTATATCACTAGACACTGAGAGTTTTGATCGGAATAATCGACTAATTATTATAGTTGGTGAAGCTTAGTTTCTCGATTCAATGATACAGCGAAATGCATAAATGACGCTTTAGGTTTTATTAAATGGTAATCTTTTATTCGATGACCTTGTATTGTTTACGTCATTGTTGCAACGACTATTTTCTAATTAGTTTTAAGAAACAAGGTATCTGGTATGCCGTAAAAAGGAACGAGAGCGGAAAAATACTGATAGTTAATATTGATTACTTGTTGTTAGTTCCTCAAGAAAGATGTTTTTAATAATTTCACGTATAGACATAGACACTCTGTGTGTATTAAGTTACATTTTTTACGGAATACAGCGAGGCGAACTATTTTCTATACTTTTTACACGTGAGACTATATCTTAACGAAGAAGACTGGAATCCTAAACTAACTACTAAATACTTGAATAACTTGTACATACAAATAATACAGATAAGGATTCACTTTTAAAAGGGTACTTTTGACAATTAGATATACACAATTAACACGTTGACTGCCAAGCGCATTTTATGCGTTTCACATAAGTTTTATTTATTTTATTCGTAGAGGCGATCAACGTTATTAATAGCACAAGTTAGTTTCATGATAATGGAGTTCTCATCATGCACTATAATCTAGTTAATCTCTGCATTAATTGATAGATATTCAGTGGCATTAATTTTATGGTAATCATTTTTAACTATTTCCAAAGCGTTGGCCATCGATGACCACCGTGGCGTTCAACGTGTTAAGATTTGGAGGATACTTTTTAATTACTCGAGTGAATAATATGAACGATGTTCATGTCTGTGGCACGATTTTTATAAAATAATCAGACTGATATGCGCATGTTATTTGTTACAAATTAACCCAGAAGTGTCAATGTTGAATGTATCTTTATAACATACGAAATGCAATAAATTCTTTTTTTTTTTTTATACAGATCCGAGTATCGAAATGCAAGTTATTTACAATTCCTAAGTGATGCTATCACATTTCAGATCAAAGAATTTATTAGACATAGCGGCGAGCCTATTTTACAAATATACAATTACCGATGTTAAAACCGTTCACAACTTCATTTATCAATCTTTTTAAAAATATTTTTAAGGCACATCTTGTAGATCCAATAGTCTTTCTGTTGTATCTAATGTAACAACTATTCAATTTCATTTGGTCGTCAGACATTATGATTTTGAATGACGATTCCGATATTCTGGGTTAAAATGGACCCAAGCCTAGTGATCCAAGGATTAAAAGATGTATAACTGAATTTGTAAATTCGTTCTTTAAAACAACGAAGATTTTCTATTTCCTTTTGTAGTTTTCTGGCTTCCATTATTTTATAAAATGTAGATACTTATAAAAAATTAATTGCTGCTTTAAAATAAAATTTCAGTTTGTAGAAATTATGATAGTTATCGTATACATAACTATTTATTAAAAATATTGCACTTGACTTGGTGTCCCGGATAACTTGCACCCAGTCGTGCGTCTGTGTTGGTTGGGTTGCCGCCGTTTATGCGGATTTTTGATGATAACTGGAAGTTAATAACTGTTGTGGAATGTTCTTTATATGAGTCTACAAAATATTCACAATTAGTCAGTGTCAATTCGGGAGTTAGCTTCATTTCAGAAGTTAATATTTAATGATCTTGAGAGCGAAATTAAATGATAGCGGTTTCATAATCATTTAATTTATCCTCCTCAGACAAAAATTCACCCATTTTCTGTTTAGATATAGGAATTGCAAGATTTGTTATTTCTCTGTGATTGTATCACGAATGTATATGTATAAATTATGAGATTATGAATAAAGTACAATTAAATCGAATTAAAGTGTATAACGAAGACGGGTGAAAACTATGGGAGTATCATTGAATGTGTTGTTTTTCATAAAGAAATATCATGTCATTGTTTGTCAATGACATCATGCTAAACACCCGTTCAAAAAGTCTACGCACGCTCTTTAAAATTCTGTAACTTTCTTCAAACTGGACCGAACTATTTGAGTTTTTTTCAAGAGCTTAAAAATTGTTATTCAAAAAAATTTTGTTTTTTAAATATTTGTAAATATTTCTTCTTACAGTTTCCTTACCTTAGGCTATAATAAAAAATTTTAAAATACTTTTTGTAGATTTGTATCAGCCCTACATACAGTCAGGGACAAAAATAAGTGAACAGTTGGTGGAAATAGGTAAAAATGAAGTTTAGTCGAATTGACATGACTGTTATAAACTGGAGTTTCGTTTATTATGTATTAGAATAATTGAAGTTCATATTTACATCTTTGTGTAAACACGCCGTAACATAAAGAAAATGTCAGTTATTTATCAGGGGACAAAAATAAGTGGACACTTGGTTATAATGTAATTGTGCGAGTACTAATTTTGTTATGTGTTCCATTTATTACGCATTTCATTGAGTGTCCACTTATTTTCGTCTCCTGATAAATAGTTGTCATTTTCGTTATGGTACGGTGTGTTTACACAAAGATGTAAATATGAACTTTAATTATTGACTAAGTAATCTATACGCTATAAGAATATATAATAAATAAAATTTTAATTTATAACAATCATGTTAATTCGACTAAACCTAATTTTTACCTGTTTCCACTAACTGTCTACTTATTTTTGTTCTCGACTGTATATACAGGGTGTTTCGTTTACCTTGTCCACTTTAATCTCGTTCACCCATCTTTTCCGAGTGAAAAAATGTCTTGAAAATAATGGAGGTTATATCGAAAATCTTGTTTAAATAATAAAAATCGTAGATGAAAATTAAAAAATGTTTTTCTTAGTTTCTTCAAATTACCATGACTTTTGCTCTAGGTTATTTCAAAGTCAACTTATGTACATGTTTGACATGTTTTTTATCAGTACTAAGAATATGATGAAAAATTTGTCCCATGCTATTAAATAAATGTCGATAACCTTGAAAATTACATAAAAAATAATCTTCAAAGAAAAAAAAATATAAATCGCAATATTCGTCGCTATAAGCCTAACAACTTTTTCCTCATATCATCAAAATATGCGAGACACCCCAGTATAATGAAACTTTTAGCGAAATTGGGTAACGTTGCCATGAGTTATAATAAGTATGAGGAATAATGAAAATACGTAGCTTTCATGATTTTTGGAAATACATCTATATATTTCTAAAACTTTCAGTGCCTCTGGCTCGTTTATATCTGCAAAACGTGTTTTTCAATTTTCATGAAAAGCACAGATAAATAGTTATAACAAACTAATATTTACAATAATTAAAAATAATAAAAAAAGTTACAAAGGCTATAATGCAATAAGTTACAATAGTTAAATATAGTTATAAACAAGTAATTGTAACATAAATAGTTATAAAAACCTTTATGCTTTTCCTCATGATTGTGACTAAATGCAATATTTTCGAAAATTTTAATATATTAGCTAGTAAAGTCTAATTGATCATATATCAACTCATTTTAAAGAGGTTATTGTGTTTCAAAGGATGTACAAAGACTTTTTTGACTGACTATAGCTCTGCTGAATGGGTTGGAATAGACCAACTTTCATTGTATGCTAACAACCCTAATTTATTCACAAGTAACAACTGCCGATTTTAAAATCACAGTTTCTAACTGTTGATAGCTGACAATATTGTACCATGAATGTAATCGAAAGCCAACGAATAATGTATGTGCTTCTTCAGAAATGTCGAATTTGCTATTTGTTTTGCAAAGCGTTTGTTTGAAGGTTTTAGACTATAGCTATGAGTTTGTTTGTGTTTCATACGTTAGGCGCGCTATTTACACGAGTTGGCGTGCATACGTCAGCGATAAAATCTGGAACAAGCGGAAACAAGTGTAAGCATAATATTGGCTGAAGTAAATTCATTTTATATTTCTTTCATTTGTAAATGAAGTAAATTCATTTTATATATTTGTAATATTTTTCTATAAAATTGAACTGTATCTGTAATAACTTATTAATTTTTATATATCAGTCGTTGAATACTCGCTTTAAACTTACAGTTAAAATTTTTGTTCACCGTCTTGGATCTTTATTTAAAGTATAGTTCGGCATTGTTTTACATTTCGAATAAAATTACATATACCTCGCCGATTTCTATGATCTTGAAATATGCTGTCAAGGTCACTATTCTAAACAACTTCTTCCTATACATGTTACCGTTGCTCGGGTGTAGCTTTTTAGATGTTCACAAAAAAATAGTTCCTCTACAGTGAACTCCGCCATTTTAAACAAGTTTTGGTTAAGTCTGGGTTAGATTTCGGTTAGGGTAGGTACAGGCGGAGGAGTTTCGCTCATTCCTCAACTTAAAACACATGTTCCGTCAATTAAAAAAGGGGAAAATTCGCTATAGTGTGTGTTTGTATTTTTTTTTAAATATCTAATTTGTTCAGAATGAACATCTCAACAACATATTTCAAGATCATCGAAATCGGTGTAGAATCACTAATTTGCATAATTACACAGAATTTTAATAAATACTCATGACATTCTAGTTATTAGTGAAAGCGTATAAACAAATGATAGGCGTGCGAGAGAAGCTTATTTTTATGACTGGTTTTCTTTTGCCAAACGTTATATTTAAATTAAAATTTACTACTCTGAGTAAGATCTGCGTTAAAATTTAAGTGTTTATAATTGTTTTAATATGTCGTGCTTCAAATTTTGTTCCATACTTTGGCCAAATTTATAATAATAATAATCGATTACTCATCTTCCAATTAATTGAATAAATACTCGCCAGCTCATTCGTCATTTAAAGCAACTATACTTTACTGTGGCGGCAGCAGAACAGCAATATTTTTGTCTTAAATACTGTAAAATTTATATTTCTACATGATCGTGTTATAATTGAATGCATTTGTTTAAAATATGAGAATATGAATGAAACATAATTGGTGAATTAAAGCGTGAAACGGAACTGGATGGTTCTCCTTCAGTCGAAGCTGATTTATTTAACTGTTTGAGCGAGTTAATATTTAATACTATACAAATCATTTCATCTCTTTACAATAGAACTACACAGATCGTCGAAGTGACGGGTTCTAAATTTTTTATTTACTATCATTATGATTATAGCAGAATAATTCCGCATTTTATTTGTTTGGACATTGTACATTACAATAAAAATCCTTAAAATTACTATATTCTCCCTAGTTTTCTAAAATAATGTAATCACTTTTAGTGCTTTTAGTGCTCCATAGATCTAGTGTTAATAACTTGAATAAGTACGAAATAATAATTATGAAAGTACCCTTAAAGTCTTCTAATACTTGTACTGTTTCGTATTTCATCAAATTCGCAGTCTACTCGTAAAGAAAATGGTGTTTCTTATTTTGGCTGAACATGGTGACATCTTATTTGGGTGACACATAGCAAACATAATTTTTTTTCTAAATAAAACTTATTGATTAATGTAAGCACCATTGTAATCAACAAATTCTGTTAATGGATTAGTTTCTCGATTGTATTAAGGTGAACACTAAATTCTTTGGTCATTCATATTCTTCATTTACAAGATAGTCACCACCATTTTTAAGATTTTTTATCATCGACGAATAAAAGACGAATACGTCACACATAATACTGCACTACAGACGCATTGATTTTCATGCAAATAAACTTTATTTAAAAATAATAGCACGTAAAGAAAAAATTGCAGATAGGTCATCAAAGATCAATTTTGTACCTTAATATGTTATAATTAGACTGTGGATTTTGTGCATTTACAGCAGAAATTTGTAGATCGAATTCAAAACAGTAAAAACGTTTAAAGAATTGAAAAATATTGATGCATTATTTTGGACTCATTAACATGATTAAGAATAGAAATAAATGTCTCTGTGGCTTCAGTATCTTCCAATTAACACAGGCAATTTTTATTTTGTATAAAACTCCGCAGTCTAGTTATAACAATAAATCTGTTAGAATGATATTTCTGGAAAATGGATCGAAACGCTTCATAGTATTCTAAAGTCGGACATTTAATCGCAATAATCGTTTACTTCACTTTCAATCAATTAGATGGGCACTTGCCGGATCGTTTGTCATTTGAAACTACGTTACCGCGATCAAAACGAAATGGCTGTATTTTTCGGGATAATATAACGATTCTCCGTGGTGGAGGCGGAGTCCGTGCACGCATAGCTACGTTCTGGGGCAATTAAAGCGACGAAAGGCAAAAGTGTTACTGTTAGCTGGTGCTGGAGTGCAAAATCAAGGTGAACGATGGCAAAAGATGACGTCGTCGTCGATAAGTCGTGGCCAGAGAATCGTCGGGGTGGGGCCTACTCGTGGAAAGGCGGTTGTGGCTGTAACTCGTTCGTTAAGCTGGGAGAGCACAGTAGAACGGCCGTGATCGTTGCCGAAGAGTGACGTGCTTCTCTTAACAACGAGTGCTTCGATGTGAGCTACGCCGTTTCCGAGTGCCTTATCAACCATGGTTGATGTAAAGAGTTGAAAGTAGTGTGACACGAGGTCAAACAACGGGAACAAAACGGTGACAAAAATGCTGTGCGCCCGCCGACGACTCCTCTTCGCCGTCGTTCTTCTCTCGCACCTGTACAGAGGTAATTGCAGCTTTACCTGTTGTCCGTGGCCCGCGAACGTCATGATCACGGCACCCAGTCACCATTGATCGTGAGTCACGCAGCTCGAGGGCCACAGAGAAACAGGTTTTTTCGAATCCCGTACAAATCATCCAGCGGCGTTCGTAACCTGCCCGTGACGCTTCATTCCACGCTTCAATAGAACTCTTCCGCGATTTTCACCTGATTCCCGGATCTACCATTTTTCGTTTTTCACACAGTCGAGTACTCCGGTTCCTGCAATACGATCGTTGCGTGCGCGTTTCATTCATGCGCCGTCCGTTTGCTCGAATCTCGTCTTGTGATTATTCAGTTATTAGGCTGCTAGTGTTGTGACGCGATGCGTAATTTTACGCGCATGCTGGTTCTATTTTTAACGCTAGAAATATTACTAAATTGACGCTCGATTCATTGCAGGAATCGCAGGATTATACTCACCGAGTTAATGCAATTTTAACACTAATCCTACCACCACCGGTTAAATGTACGAAATTATAAAGATTTCATGAGAAATGATTTAATAAATATGTCTATTAGAGCACACATTACAATAAGAACCGCGCGAAGCTTAAATAAATTAAATCTTGTCGCTTTTATAAAGCAGCATGTGCCGGTAGCGTTAAAAATTAAATGCTGAAGATCAACGACCATCTGAATAATGTTAATATAAATGATTTGTTTAAATCCTTGTACTCAATGAAGCATTTCTTAATGGTACGTTGCGATGGTCTGTCACGTCTAACCTTCTTTTACTCTTACATGGTAACTGCAATCAATGTTGCATTAATAATTACGCGTTACCGATGCAAGGTGAAATTATTTGAAATTCGTTACGATGTAATAATGAATTATGCGTTGACCTCTCTTTGATTAGGACGTGAATGATTTCTTTGGATAAGTTTGAACGTTGCTCTGGGTTTAATGAACATCATTTAGGTTTGGGGATTAATGTATTTCTGTTTTAATATTAAAGTGGATGCAGCTTCTCGTAACTATGTTAGATCGTGTTAACGAGTTATGTCAGACTTTCATTGAGCTTTCTGTTGCCTAATTATAGCGACAATGAAACGGGAGCGAAGTTTTTTCACGCGAACTCTACGTGAATCATTCCGGAATGTGGTTACCTGTACACACACGTGCCGATTTTGCATATGTATTCCTTTGTATATTGAGAACTACATTGACTTTCTACGCGATGATCCATAGGAATCATGCGCATTGCACGTGTACACGATCGGCTCTCATTTATTTTTCCACATGTATTTCTTTTTGTTACCTTTTAAAGACAGATTTTTAAGATATTATGTTTTAATATCTACAAATTATTTAATTTTTCTAATATATTGGCCTTCAAAAGAAATGCTTTTAGAATAGAAACATTTATATTTATACAAATCATTCAGATTTAGTCAGACATGAATCCTAAAGAAGTATAAGAAATTTTTATTCTAATTTTGATTGACTGTAGCTATTTTTGATTTTTTTCACTACCACTACTTCTGTAACGAGTTAGTCTAATAAAGAAATGTTTTTCAATAGAAATATTTTTCAAATGTATTCGCATGTACGCAATATTAACGAGATGTTGAAATTTGAAAAATGTTCGCTTTCGTAACAATAATAGGTTCAAATGTGCATGAATTGAATAATCGGATTTTATAAAAATCATTCAAACTAATCGTACAAAGCATAAAATGTTTCATTGTTTTATAAAAGTTACGAGGCTGAATTTATTTAGATTTCTGGCAATTTTTATAGCAATATGTTCTTGAATGAAGAATTGTATGTAATAATTTCTAATGAAAGCATGTTTGTAATTTCTGTGGATTTGTATGAAAAGTAGAAAATTTCTAAGTCAACTCTAAGAAACAGAAATTAAATAAAAATGAGTATCTCTGTTTAAAAATTTGAACAAATCAAAAATAATGTGACAGTATTCTAAATTATTCTAATATTATCACAGATTTGCATTTCACGTAACTATTTTTGTTTTTGATTGAATGAAATTAGTAGTGAAGTTCTTATATC
This sequence comes from Halictus ligatus, assembly GCA_028454255.1. Taxonomy (NCBI): domain Eukaryota; kingdom Metazoa; phylum Arthropoda; class Insecta; order Hymenoptera; family Halictidae; genus Halictus; species Halictus ligatus. The sequence continues at coordinate 645,617 of CM052146.1, read as the reverse complement.
GAAATGTAAATTTCCGTATAGTTCTATAGCAGTAACAAAGAGGACAATAAGGCAAAAGTCAATAATTTTTTATTTTAATCAACAATAGAGTAAAGTTAGAAAAGTTGATATAATAAATAGGTTTATGCAAAATTAGTATATAAATGTTTTCTTTCCATTTATTGTAGATTGGGGCCATTTCTAAAATACAATTTGTAACTGAATCAATTCGTAGAAATAACTAGTTTATAATTAGACGATGGGTCTTCATGCAAAATCAACATTTTCTGCTTAAATTGCAACAGACTGGAGTAAAATAGAAATTTCTTCTCTTTCTCAATAGTTTTAATAGGTTGAAAGTAGTGCAACAGTATTTTCAAATATTTTTTATGTTTTTCCTTCTTTGCGTTTCCCCCATTCATTTTTCATAAATGCACAAAATCTTCAGACTACATATATTTAAATGAAAAAGTTATATGTACGTATAGAATGGCGTGTGTTTGGACACAAAAGGACTGTTACTTTGTAGATAGGAAACTCCCACACACAATTACGGATGCACGTGTCAATGGCACAACGATATCGCTCACAATCAGATTAGGTATTGATAACCCATAAATTACTACTCTTCTTTATCGCCTACACGAACGTAATCGGTTGCTTCCCAGCGGTGTCCCAATTATAATCCTCAATTTAAGCGTATTGTGCGTATTGTCTTAATAGGAATCGACAAATCGATTATGTTTGATCCATCGCGTCGCGTCGGGCGTAACTACGTTCGAACTTTCGATTCATTCAAAATGGTTTTATTCGAACAAATTTTTAATCAATCAATCGTTTTATTCGAAGATGTTTCCGTCAGGGATCGAAATAAGTAGTAATACTAGTAGTAATTAAGAAGTTCCTGTGGAACTTTTATGAAAAAAAAAAACATTATCCTTAGGGACTTCTTCAAAAAGTGTTCTTACGGAACAAATATTTTAGGATTTTTGTAATAAAAACAAATGATTTCAGAACGCTCATTAAAAAGGGTTCCATAAGAGACACATTAGCAAGCTTTGAATAGTAAATTGCCTACGTAAATGTTATAAAAAATTCCGATTGTCAATTTAACTGCAATAATTACACTAACTCTACGAACAATGGTCAAATGAGCGGTTTCACATTTTTTATTTTGTAATTATTGAAGTTACAAAGATGCTACCAGTAGAAATTATTAAATTTTCTTCATTTAAGCGCGCATTGTTATCAAAATTGAAAGAAATTTAAATAAATTCAGTCTTGTAACTTTTATAAAAGAACGTAGATAGGTCACATTTCATCATCGGTACGGTTAGTGTTAATATTGTTCTAGTACTAACATTGGATATCATTCAGTATTTGTTACAAAGATCGGTGAGTCTTTGAAAGCTGCAAGAAATTGCTTAAGAAGACACCAATTGCCTCAAAAGATATGCATATAGTTATAGTTGTTTTTAACAATTTTTTGGTTGCCTTATACGGGAGCCTACCGTATAAGTTCTATTCAAATTAATATCGCTACTTTCCAGAATTTTTCTTTATCCGTATACATCGATATTTATAACTAGACTCTTGACATTTATGCAAAGTAAAAAGTTTGTGCATCAATTGGAAGACACAGAAGCTAAATATAAATTCATATTTTTCACTAATAACTGTAACACTAATAACTCTAAGACTTAAGTCTTTTAATATTTTCACTGTTTTATATTGCATCTATTCATTTTTGTTAAAAATGTATAAAATCCAGAGTCTACTTATAACTAGACTGAAGATTTTTATGCAAAATAAAAATCGTTTGCATTGATTGCAAGACATAGGAACCAAATAGGAATTTTTTACTTTAGTGGTTTTACGAAACTGTAAGAAATGTATCGATACTCTTGTTTTCTTGTAATTTGTTTATTTCTTGAAATTTCACTCACTTATTTTTATTAAAAATGCGTAAAGCAGCACCTATTAAAAAGTTCCGTAACTTTTTCGATTCCTGGTTTTTATTCGATCAAACTCGTTTTATCCGAAAAAATAAATTTGTGTGACCTGAATTTTAGGGACTATTTAGTGAACTGATAATAATCTGCGTGTGGTGTGCGATAGGAAAGGACTGCCTACGTATAGTAGCTTATCTCGAAAGGACCATTTGTTTATCCCATTGCTTTGCCGGCTGGTCGCTTCTTATCGCAGCTGTCTCATGTGATGACCTTATGTACTGTATATTTATGTATACAGTATACAGACACTTGTTCTACACGTGGTCCAGTTACAAAATATTTTTCTAAGAATTTTTACAGCCTCTTATTAAAACGGTGAGATCCGTGGTAACATGATGTCTTCCCTTTTTATCAGTGGATTTCACTGAACCTAAAAATAAAAAATGATGGGCGGTTATAGAATGTTATATATAGAATTATTTTTATACCTCGTGTTGAGGTGTATAGTGGGTGCTCAAATGATTAAAACGCCTCACAGTGCGGACAAATGACCTATTTTTGGGCACTTCTTTTTTGGTTATTAATGTGTGTGTGTACTCAACAAGAGTTGAGTGTGTGTGTATAGTCACCTAACGTTTGCACCTCAAATATGTTTGTTGTTTCCAAAGATAAGTAAAATATGGTAAGGACAAAGTTGAATCATACAATGGGGCTGACACGATGCAATAAAAAATTTTGTTTTTATCTCATCTTTTTTAAAGGCATCAAGGTCACCTTTACTTTTTAAAATGGAATCACCCTTAAACACCTACAATGATAATCGCTTTCATTAGGAATTCAGTGACTTTATTATTCTATGGTCGTTCAAGGTCAAGGACAGAAAAAACGTATAAAACTAAAGTATGGAAGCAAAATACCTGTATTTTATAAATGTTTGAAATGATGGCCGTCTACGTCGATAAATTGATGTAAACGAGCTCTGAAGGAATGTTGAACTCTGATAAGTACATCCGAGGTGATATTCGTACATGCTGTGACGATACACTGACGCTTATCTTCAACTGTTGTTGGAGCATCCATGTCTCTTTTCGCAGACCCCATAAAAAGAAATCCAGTGGATTTAAATCAGGCGAACATGCTGGCCATGAAACAGTTCCGTCTCATCCAACCCATCGGTTTGAAAATCGAGAATCCAACGTTTCTCTTGCTGCTCGTGCATAATGAGCGTCGGACAACCGTCATGTTGGTACCACATATCATAGCGATTTTGTAAAGGGACATCTTCTAACAAAATTGGCAGATTTTGACAAAAATTGAGCGTATTTCTGTCCCGTCATCATTCCATTAACGAAGTACGGTCCAATTACTTTGTCGTTCAAAATACTACACCACACGTTTGCGCTCCATTGTCTTTGATAATCAATTTCTCGCAGCCAGTGCGGATTGTCCATAGACCAATAATGGGCGTTCCGTAGACTAATTGAGTCATGATTAGTGAATGTTGCTTCGTCCGTAAACAAGACATTACAAAAGAAAAATGAATTATTTTGAAGTAATCTCCATTCTGTGTTGTGTGTTGTGTAAACAACAAAAAGAAGTCGACTGAAAAAAGAATAATACCTCCTCTACCGATCCATCTTAGTTAGCGGGAATCGATTGTTTAACCACTAACGAACTGGTAACGTGTAATGCGGGGGAGCACCATCATGTTGGAAGTACATTTAAAAAAATGGCTGTTTTCATGTCTTTGGTTTTCAAGACTTTCTGTTATAAGTTCATTAAAGATGCCGTCCAGTATATTTAAATACAGATTGTCATTCAAATTCTCTTGGAAACACATAGAACCTAATAATAATAGCATTTCCTAAAATGCCTGCCCGAATATTTATTCTTTCCCGCCATTGAGTATTACTTTCTCTAATAAGGTGTCAATTTTCGTCACTCGAATAACGACTGTTATGACTATTTACAGTATTGCTTAAGAAAAACGTGCATCTGTCACTAAAACAAATGTTTTTAATTAGATTAGGAGAGGCGTTGATTATATTTGTTAATTCCTCGCAAAACTTTTCATGCAATTGCATTTTATAAGGATGAAACTTGTTATGTTTAAGTAATTTGTGCACAGATCCCACTGATACATCAGTTACTATCGAAAGTTTTGAGAAAGAATTTTTGGTGATTTTTTACAGAAAATGAAATTTGCCAATATAATTAATAAATTTAACAAAAACAAACAACAAATTTAAAACGAAACTAATAATAAGTAAATCATATGTAAAATTAATGATAAGAAAATTAAACAAATTATAATAGTAGTAAACAATATTAAGAAATCACTATTCGCTATCCGAATCATTCTCAGTATGTAGTATGTATGTACTGTACATACTTGGTATACAGGGTGTCCCATAATTGGTGGTACAACCGAGCCAGGGGGTGTCGAATCTCGATTGATTCTTTTAACTCCCTGTAAATATTTGTGACTAGGTATTTATTTCAATGTTTCGGTAAAAATCAATAATAATTATGAATATTTCTTCTATTTCCATATGTAATAATTAGACTGCGGATGTTTATGCAATTTCCAATTTTGATAGACAAGTTTTAAGAAAGTGGAATGAAATAAAATCCTATTTTTTAATGTTAACGACCTTTGTAGATCCAATAAATAAATAAATAAATAAAAACCGTACTAAATTCTATCAAATTTTATATTCCAGCATTTTTTGAAAATTTTCATAAGCCATAAATGCATAAAGATCCGCAGTCTGGTAATGATTTTGTAAGAAGTATGCACAAATAGATACAGTAACCCGTAGCTACAATAATTAGTATATCTAGATTGTGTATCTTTATGCAGAATCAAAATTTTCTTTATTAATTACAAGAAACGGGAAATGAGTAAAAACGTGGTTTTAGTTGTAATAATTGCCCCTTGTTTATTGCTTCAAAATTGTTGATTTACTCTTAGTAATTGTTTGGTACTAATATGCGCCTCTGTATAATATGCACCTTTCTTACATTTTTGGATGATTTTACAATTATGTGTTAGACTCTTTCATAAACGTACGATTTTCGCAGTCTAGTGATATCAATTACGGAAATGTTAATAAAAGTATATACTCTGGAACTATTTCGGAACCGATATGAGACTGATAATGAAACAAATGATTATGGAATTGATATTGGGATTGATATAGGAATCATAATGTAAATAGTTGGAATGATCAATAATAGTTGGAAATTTCGGTGATTCATGACAGTTAATCGGAGTAAAGGTTTTCCCTTACCATTTTCAGGAATCGAAATCGTATTATTGTAATGAATCAAGTTAGCAGAGTGTATATGAAACGTACATTAAATTCCCATATAATTTAAAGTATTAAGCTGTTATCAAACGTTATAACATCAAAGAAACATATTTTTTTTTCTGAACAAAACTTATTGATCTATTGTGATCAATAGATTCCGGACCTTTATGCAAAATAAAAATTTGAAACCTTAATTACAAGATATTAAAATAGTATTTCTTAATAAAAAAGTTTCGTAACATTTGCATTCTGTAATCGGACATTTCGTATGCAATAATCCTGTACTCTAAGATTAGCTTCGATCAATAAAAAATGTTAACGAATTGTTTATTAACATAACCAATAATTATTATATTATAACCAATAAGATTGCAACAACTTACAACAGTAAACGCGGTATAAGACTGAATTAATTTTCTAAAATTTAAAAACTTTCATTAATTTCATAAAGTATTGTAAAAGAACTACAGTGTATTTTGTTTCGCGAAATACATATCTTGTCGAATCTTGATTACAGTTCATTTAATGCTGACAAGGGATTTTGGTAATTTTAAATTCAGATTTTTACTTAGAATATTCATCTGGTTTAAAGCATGAATAAATAAATAAATTACAGGTGATCTCAAGTACTCAAATACTTTTTCGATCCATTGTAGATTTTCTCTTTCGTCGGACTCGCTAATTGTTAATCCTACATAGACGAATCAATTGTAGAAAGCACTGCATGAATGCTGCGGCTTATTATAACTGTCTCTCTTTAAAAAATGAATCTAATGGGCAGTCAATCTGTGTCTAGAGTTACAATCTCGCATAAAGATAAAACAGTCGAGTAATGTTGCTTAACAATAACACCAAACAGTACAGTGAAAAATTCCAGAAGAACAAAATAATTCATTTAATGAAAAAAATTTGAAAATGTATGATACTGTGCAGTCTTTCAATCTTCTATTAACGTAAACATTCTTTTATAAATGTGGATAAATAATTCCGTCACACACTTATGGGTGACACGACAGTCAACGTGTTTAGCAAGACATGATCGAATTCATACAATTTTTTAAAATAAAATAAAAATAGAAAATAAGATTTTTAATTTAAATTTTCTAAGTTAAAAATGTTTCGACCAGAAAATAGAAGTATATATTTAATTTTTATTGCTGTAAAGTGACCGGAAGAAGTTTGAATTTTTAATGAACGTCTACATCTGCTGTATGAATTATTTATCAAAAGTTGAAGTGTGGCTCCAGCGAAAAAGTTCTCGCAGTTGGCTACTGTTAATTCATTTCATTTCACATGTACTTGTTTGCCTCGTGGAACGAGCCCGCTGGCTGATAATGCGACTGCGCTATCACTAGAGGAAAGAAAGGACTTCCTTCCTACAAACTCTCGTATATACGCAGAAACATAACTGGCGGCGCGTGTGCGTTTTTACGGTGTACTATAGCGGGAAGAATTGGACGAAACCAAACCAACCGCAGGACATTGTGGCTCCTTACAAATGTTCAACAGAACCTCGCAATATACGTTTGTAAAAAATTCTGCGCGTATAAAAATGTAAAAATCAAACGTTGTACACTACCGTTCAAAAGTTTGGAGGCTGTCGCATGTTTTAGTTGGCGAAACAGATAATTACGTGTCAAACGGTCATGTGAAGGCCGTGAGACTGGTACTTTTAAAAACGTACAAAAAATGAAATTTTTACGAAACTGTTTAGAAATCAACGTAAACTGAACTTAAATGTTTATTCTATTGTATTGGTACATTAAAATACATGAATTAACGAAAAAACGCGACAGAAGACGAATGGAATAAAGCCATTATAAAAATTTACATAATCTCTTGTAAATATATGAAAAGATAGAATTTTAAAACAACATTTGGAGTAGATATTAAAGCTTCAACATATTCAACATATTGATCGTACACACTACGAGTCAGAATAACATTTTTACAAATTGATCAAACGACTTCAGTTTTGTTTTGGGAAGCTAGAAGGATTAATATGGCCGTTTGGTCTATTTTTCGAAATGGTATTTTCTTTTAAAGGATGTTACGTCTGCTTATTCGAGACACTAAATTTTACAGAAGGAACGATACTCCAGACATAAACCTTAACATCGTATTTCAAGGTCATCAAAATTGCTGAGGTGTGGCCCCAAGTAAATAGTTACTGAAAATGACTACGTCATTTGTTCTCTCACCATATAAATTTCTTCACTCCGCCACGTATTACTATAAAAATGTCGAAGAATCTGGTTAAATTCAATCTTGTTGTTTTTGTAAAGAAACACGTATTAGTTGCTCTTAGTGTTCGCTACGTTTAGCATTAAAATCAAGTGTCCCTAAGGGACAGATATTAACAGTTATGGTATCGTACAAAATATAATCGGGTTTGGTAGCGTACAAAATATATATAAATGATAATTTTCTAATAATCAATGAAAAGTAAAGTTACGTAATTCACCAAAAACACAGTAATTCACCAAAAAGTCCGAAACGGATTAAAACGAACAGAAATGGTAAGTGGACTCTCGGAATTTTTGGAAATCCAGGACTCTTTCGGGAATCCCGATAAATTCGGGATCGTCAACATTTTTGTTAACGTTTTGTTAACATTTTTGTGTTCTCGTATACCCCTTAGGTGGCATCTTCGGAGTTTCCCGTATCTCTATTTGCGAAATGAGAAGGCAAACCACTACCAGGGATTTACGAGTCTGATAAATTGCATCATCGCTGATATCAGTACGTGGTTAAGATGTGACGAAGATCTACTTCACTCTTATTTATCTTTTATTTTTATTCACTGTGGGAATATTAATTTTTGAGCATATTATTAACTATACGAATATAAAAAAAAACCTATTAGCGTAACTGCGTCCGAAATATAACAGATAGCATTGAAATGTTTTGTTACCATAACTTAAAATTTTCAATGCATAAGTAACCTTTTTTTGAAATTTTAGAAGTAAATAAACTTCTGTGTGAAACATTAGGTTTGTAAAGAAGTAGTGCTTTCGTCTTGAACGAGAACGTGTAAAGAATGATGTTTTCATCGTCGGCTTTATTGATCTGACGATAATTGTATCATTCATGTTTGTTCAGTGAATGACGCATTTTTTGATGGAGTGATTTCCTGTTATACACTTCTCGTATTTCTACTAGTTTCAACAGTTATATACAGAGAGTGATAAAATTATTATGAACTCTTCAAAACTACTACTTATCTCAAGTTTGGTAACAAATGGAATTATTGTTGTACTTATAACAAGGCTTCTTCTATTACAGAATATATAGTTATGTTTTCAATGGCATATGACGCTGATTTTATATTATTTGCGAGTGAAAAAGCTGCTGCAATAAAGTGGCAGCTCCGCTTTCGAGTAATTTGAGCAAACCAATAAAAAAGGCAATTAAAAATCAAGTATTATATATAAAAATAAAGAACGTTTCAAACGTGATGTAAATTTATGTTCAATTAATAAACGTGTTGTTAAATTTTTACATTGTACATGAAGCCTGTACCTCTTTTTTACAGCTCCAATTAATGCAATTTAAATATTGCAGCTGCTTGATGCTACTGTCGTTTGAAATAAATAACACCCTTTACGTATATACTTTATTATAAACGTTTTACGGTATGACCACCTTGAATTTTTCCCTTATTTGTAATACTATGAAAAAAAATACACAAAACTTGCACGGTCTAAAGGGGAAAATATCGTAATACAAACATTTTTTATATAAGTGAAGGCGTTTCGGAAATTTTAAGGTATTTAAATAAAGTATTTTATCACTGGCAAGTGTTCAAAGCCTGAACACTTCAATTGCACAGTGTGATTGCACTTCAAGCAGTTCAGTTCAACTAAAACGTATGCAATATTGTTATAAATTGGTTTAGCTTTAAGAAATCAGAAATTTTCATCTTTTTTGTCATGTAATCCTGTAGATTTTGGCGAGAAAATACCGAAAATCGGCTCCGCGACGTGCGACGGTCACTACATACTATACTACATGCATACCAACATGGCGGCGCCCTTACCTGACAAAATGCTGAAAATCCAGCATCTTTGCACACGCATTACTTTTGAATTAGTGATCTCCTAGGATTGAAACTTGGATTTTCAGCATTTTCTCACCAAAATTTACAGGATTGCATGAAAAAAGTTAACAATTTCTGGTTTCTTGAGGTAAAGTTTAACCATCTTGTGAAATTCTTGATATTGAGACTATGATAACTTTGTTAAAAGAACATTAACAAAGGACTTATCTTAAAATTTGAAGTTTCTTTTTCACAACACATTGCTAATTTTTGTGTAAGATATTTTTTCTTAATACAGTATATTAATAAATTACGCTTTGTCATTGACTGACCAACTTTCTTTTTCTTGTTCCTAGACTCAACAGCTCTAAAAGTAAATATATCAGCCAGCGATGATATTGTTAAAAATGAAGGCGACCCGTTGCTGCTACTGTGCTCAAGTGAAACGGAAATATTCTTCACTTATCCCACTAACTCATCGGATTCAGTAAGTACTTAGATAATAAAATAATAGTAACAGTACAGAATATAAAAGTAACTGTAATACATGTCGTAATAACAGCGCGTCACATCTCCGATGGAAATAGTGAAATCCCAAGAGCAAAACGGTACATATAACTTTGAATTTCGGCGACCAAAAACAGTCTACGGGGACACTGGTTGGTATGGTTGTTCAGATCACCCCATCGATGCTACCACGGATTCTTATTTTGATCCAGATGTTAGCTGGGCGTACGTTTATGTTGAATGTAAGTGTATCTCTGACTTTTATGCTTTAAAGTCGTCCTCGATCTCCGAAATCCAATAACAAACGATAGCTGCAGTTTTTCGGATTCAATCTATAGAGATTTCTGTAAATCAGAACGTTGCAATTTAGTGGTTAAACTATTATGTTTCAGCCAACATGAGCGCGTTTGTGGAAGAGGATCTTCTCACGACTTTGCACGAAGCTGTAGGCGGAAATGTTGTCATACCGTGCAGGCCAACGTCGCCAAATCTCGAAGTCAATCTTTTAAAGGATGAAGATGTAGGTACAGTCGCCGTGGAAAGTATATAGACACCTTTTCAAGCGAAATAACTGTTTCAAAATTGGTCTAAATGACTTGAATATTTTTTAGATGTTAGACCAACTATTGTAGTTCGCTAGAAAATGACTAAACGAACATTTTTTTAGATTTCAATTGGTTGGTTATAACGATAATTTAAAAAACCCGTTTTCTTGATTTCGGTAACTTACATACATACTGAAAATTTCATCAAAAGAGGTCAACGTTGCAATCAGCTACAAACGTTTCAAGATGAGATTTTATATCTGACTTGTTCAAACATTTTTCTGTGAGTTATGTGCAGCATAAAAATGTTGAACAACAATTGTTTGAAATTCTTGTTAGTCTTACGATTGTTTGTCCAAGCTTTAGAATCATTTTTATAATATTTCTATTGTATGAACTCAAAGATAGTATTGAATTCCAAACATTCCAAAAATTGGAAAAGTTGATAGAGTATAAAGAAATATTGAAGTTTATTTGTTCTTTTGGCATGAATAAAGGTAAATTATTCTTTGTAATATATAAATGTACAAGTTTTCCCGATTGATAACAATATTTGAAAGTTCTTATTTCGAATGATCGATACGTTTATACGTTGTTATAATTATAAAATTATTTGTACAGCCATTCGAAGACGACAGACTTTCTTTCGATCCGAGAATTGGATTTACACTGAAGAACCTCACGCTGAACGACAGTGGGTACTTCGTATGCATGATAAATCGTGATGGAACAGATCACGAGGTCAATTATCATTTATACGTGATCCGTAAGTGTGCCTGTTGGCTGATGTTCCTTTTACTTTGCCTTTAAGAAACGCTTTTTAGAAGATTTTCACGCGCAACTCGCACTTTAACTGTAATCTAATCGTTGCTTTATGATATCCGAAAAGTAACGACTGTCAGAAGGGACCGATTTCAAACACCTCTACAATAATATAAATTTTCAACTTTTAACTTGTTATTAGTAATTTCGAAATTTCAATTTTTTATTCTAAAAGATGGTTTTATTAAGTTTGTCTCGATATAAACAAATTCAAATTCAGATATCAATATAAAAATTATTTCTTAAATTATTGGGGAACAAATTTGGCTATCAGAGTTTCTAAGAAATTATAATTCTGAATACTTCGAAAATTGAGAGTATGTTTATTCTGATACATACATAGAACATTATTTAACATAACATCAAATCGAGGTTACCAACTAAAATTCCATTGAATTAGTGCGATATCATACATTTATTTCAAGTGCACTAATAATTTGAACGCCGACTGTATTTTCGATTGGTGCAAAGTCGAGATAGGAATGAAATACTAAGTAACTAGTAAATTAAATGGAACAGAATTGAAATATTAATCGTTCTGAAAGTAAAATAAATGCCAAATTGTGTGCTTTTTGAGATTCGTAGGCTTTATTTTAATAAATACATAAATACTGGTTTTTGATCAAATGGTTTCCTTGGTTAAACTTTACTGTTCGCTGTACAATTTTAATTTTGTTATCGTACCATCGCATAGCATCGTTCATATTTGACCGTCTTCACTTATTAAAAAAGATTTTGAGCAGATAATTTCATAGATATTAGGTATGTGAATTAATTCAGTCCATTTTGTCTTTTCCAAAAAAGACTTCATGCTTTTGGCTCGAATCTCGACATTTTAAAGATCAGATAAAAACGATATCGTGGTTACAAACGAGACTACCAACTGAACATTAACGACAGATGTCAACGATAACCCATAAAGCCTTTTGCAAACATTAGAGGTTTGCAAATTACTCGAATTAATTCACACACCTAATATTTTGCGATGATAGTATGTAATTTCTACAAAACAGTGAATCACAGCATTATAATAACTTGCGATTGCTTTCGTTAGTCGAGCATCCACTGAGCGAGCCTAAGATCATAGACGATACCTTGCGGCACGTAACATTGGGCCAAACACTGTACGTGAACTGTACCGTAGATGTTTCAAAGGACATGCAGTATGTTTTCAATTGGAGTACACCGCAACAAGTATCGATCTTTGCTTACAAGTTTCATTCGCGCCATTGCGTTCGATCTGAATTTCGACACAGCATTTTTTGTATTTTAGAGCAGCAGAATAACTACCCGTTCCTATGACACTGCTACCACCGCGAACGTCCGAAGGATCACTACCGAATTAATAATAAATAACGTGACCTACGACGATGAAGGTACCTACGTGTGCCTGATCAAGAGCTACAAAAATATGAAAATGACGCAGAAGTTTATACAGGTGCATAGTAAGTACAATGACAACATTTAATTTATCCCCTTTAGCGATTAGCAACGATATATCGTCGCATTGGTTGCGCCTGCGAAAAGTGATTGTTTTAGCCTAATTTATAGATCTCTTTTTGTATTTATAGAGGGGGGGCTTCTGAAATCAGCAGTTGGGTGCAAATATTTATATTTTCTTTGAAAAATACCACCGACATCCGTTGACTACCCTTAAAACTTTCACCTCTCAGCCTTTAAGTGTGTTTTAAAATTAAAATTCATATTTTGGAGTTTCTTGGACTGTGCGAAACGAATATACACGGTGTTTGTAGAGAACATACTTTTAAAACTATTTCATTTAGAATGAAGAGAAAAATAATTTGTATTTCAAGGTCCACCGAGGGTCATCGTATTATAGGTAGTTGAATTCGTTTTTTTTTCAGCGGCTACAGTACCGTATAAAAAAGTGCGGTGTGTATTCAAAAACTTAAGGTCACCTTGAAAATATAAGGTACTTGAAAATGAAAATACATCAGAACAGAAGTTGAAACATTCCGTCCTTCTCTTCCGTGATCATGCTATTATTCATTTGGAAATTAAAATGTTCGTGGGCGAGGCTTAATTTATTGCTTACTTCTACGTCTACATTGTTCAAAATACCAATAATTTAAACCGCGTTGCAATCGAGTATTTCTCATATTTAACTGATACTGGCGCGCCATTTTTATAAATGTTCTAGTCCTACACCACATTTGCTTATAATCTTCACAAGAAAGATTGATTGTATGTAAACATGAAGTGAAAAGAAATTATTCTGATATCTCTGACTCACAATCAGTAGCTTGTAATGTGACAAAGATCCATTCATTTAGGATGGGTCACGACTGTTTTCTCCGCTAGATTATGGCCTCTAGACGTTGCGAGACCAGTGGTAACAGAGGTTATCCTAAAGTCTGATGAATTTTTTTTTCAATTCGATTATGAATTCCACACGTCTCAACGAAAGTCATATTTGTATTTTGGGGATTGGCAATTGATGGCAATCATTAATGAAATGATTCGACGGAGTTATAATTCAGTATCTAAAACACTACTACGTCATCTAATTTACAACACCAATAATAATAGAAGTGAATGTTAACCCGTTAACTAGAAACATTTGGGGACGAATCTTAATTTTAATAATTTTTTACTCAAGCTGCAGATTGAATCGTCAATTTATAAAAGTTTTCTAGCAAGTGTTCATTCGTTACGATCTCAGTTAAAATATGTCAACACCTTAAAATACATAATGTGATTCACTCATTTGCATATCAATTTTATGGTTCGGTGTCAATTGTACTATTATTTCGAGACTACAAAATGTGCTATAAAAGTTTCTGTTTCAATGGCGTGTTACTTTGGAATACCGAAGATGCACACTGAGAAGGTTGTTAAGTATGAATTACAATAAAATATAACTGGGGGTGTAGTGTTTCATGCGTGGAACTTATCAAATTATTAGATTACGTAATTGAGTGTGATTTGTTGGTTTATGATTGAAGTTTCTGTTGCTGTTGAATTATGGTAGAATCGCCGGTAGATGTTGCGTTCAACATATTGCTATTCCGAATAAGTTGCACTTTTTCTATGTCTTGTTCATGACACAAGAGTAAATTTTAAATTTCTACGATTTGTGGTTATATGTTTAGATCCGGAGAATAAATTCATCAACCTAACGTCTCAGGATTCTGACAGGCATTATCAACGTCGATTCGGTGATAAAGTGCAATGGGTTGTATACGTGGACGCGTATCCTCCGCCCCAACTACAATGGTATGTTGAAACATTTCGAATAACATACTTAGAGACCTCCTTCAGAATGAAAACAGTTGACTATATCGTACAATATATATTTAAACATTCAATTTTGTTTAGCTGTTTCTTTTGGATTTCTGTGCGGTAAACCTACCAATCTGTAATATTCTTCGATTCCTCTAAGTATAGTTTTGGAAAAAATTAATTTTTTAAAAAATGCAAATCTTCAACAGAGAAAAAAGTTCTAACGGCAATAGTTTTCTTGCACGAAATTATTCTGAACTTAATTCTACATCATGATTACGTAAACATTTTTAATCCTTATGTCAATATCAAACGTTTTCCATGATGTTTAATAACATTGTAGTTGTTAACAATTATGGTTTCAGTAAATATTTTTATTACATCAATTTATAATTCTCAAACTATGGATCTTTATGGAAAATAAAAATTGTTCGAATCAATTGCAAGAAACGAAAGCTCTATAGAGATTTATTTTGCCTCGTGATAATTTTATCAAGTCAGAAGCAGCGTAATCATATTTTTAAAGTCGTCTGATATTTTCCCTGTTTTGTATTTCAGTTAATAATTTTTGTCATAGTTGCATAAAATCCGCTCTCTAATAAAATTATCCTAAAAAGTAGAAGACTAATAATTATACGTTTATCATATAAAAATCATGTCACGTAAGAAATAATTGCATTAAAAGTGTTATTAAAAAACAAAAAAGCTTCGAAGTTGATAGTTTGCGAGTTAAAAACCGATCTTTCTGCTAATTGTACAGTAGAAGCAAAAACATTTTACGGATGTGTATTCGATATGCACATCATCTCTTTCGAAAGTTATTTGAAGGTCAAAAGGTGAAAGATGAACCAAAATGTGTATGACGAATGATTTACAGCAGTAGTATACAAATATAATTTTTTCAATTTCTTGTCCCTAACTCAAAATTTTTCATTTTTCATTGCAAACGTTACTTAATAGATTGAAACATGGAGGAGTAGTCAAACAATTCTTGCGATTTTTTAATTATCATGCAGTTTTAATATCTCGATTTTTATAAGTTCTATTTTGCAGGCTCAATCCAAAAGGCGACGAAATTTCAGCATCTTGGTCAGCACCAGAGAAAGCGAAATTTTCAATTAATGTTACGCCAACCAAGACGATACTGAGAATTAACCGTTTAGATGTTAATGATATGGGAAATTATACGATTACAGCTACCAATCACTATAGGACTGAATCGTTGTATTTTCTGTTGGACGTAATAGGTATGCCATTTTAATTGTTTATGAACGTACACAAAGAATTAGTTAGCTTTTAGAATAATTCCTAGTCATCGAGGTATTATTAAAACTTGAAAGTGTTATTGTTTTTATTGACAAATAGCAAAATTGTTACAGAAATTCCAGTACCCTTCGTAACTGTAAATTGATTTACGCTTGAGGCATAGACACAGTCTTTACTCTATATATGTCCCAAATATCTAGCCAATAAATGTCTGAGAACTATCCCTACTGCCGCGAGGTACAGTTGAAAGGAAAAAATTGAACTTTTTTATTACTAACTATTGTTTTATGAAACTTTCACTAATATATTTGTGGAATTTCTCTGATTAAAATGATACCAAACGCGATATATCATTCGGATGATATTTATACTAATTTTTCGTTAATATAATTCAAATGGGAAGTAACTTTCATCGTTCATTACACAAGTAAATATCGTCGAAATTATGTCATATTTGATATGATTTTCATCAGAAAAATACCACGAATATGTTGGTGAAAGTTCCAGAAAAAAATAATGAAAAATAAAGAAGTTCTGTTATTGGATTAATAGTGGTCTCACACCGATACACCCGGCCCGCAATTATGTTTACACTCCTCGGCGACAAATATCGACAAATATCGAGTAGACACTGTATGTCGAGATTGTGAAGTATAAGGTTATTGAATGTCGTAGAAAGTTTTAAGTATTGACCGAGGGTTAAAGCATTTTCGAATATTACCGCAAGTCACTGTTTTTGATTAATGATTGATTTGTCTAACGGGAAATAAGTCTTTCAGCTAAGCCAATGTCGATGATGGAGAAACTAGGGTCATATTATGCCCCTAATGAGGTGGCGAATATACCATGCTACGTAGCAGCGTTCCCTGAGCCGAACATTACTTGGAGTTTCCTTAAGTGTCCAAACTATCCTTCTTGCGAGGATAGTACTATCGAGTACTTAACGGTACACACTGTTTTCATTAAATACATGTGAACTCGTTTCATTAATTACGACCAGATAATTAAACCAAGATAACTTTACACAGAACACCACGCAATCCGCAACGATGACTTCTTTCCTCTCCACAGTATCGATGACTATTGAGGTGTCCGGCAAACTTACCTGTACCGCGTGCAACATCGCTGGTTGCGATTTTGTGACCGAAAATGTGTTTGTTTCCGGTAATGAAAGGACCACATTCCTTTTTAAAAGACACGTCGAACTTAAAAGTGCTGAACGCTTTCTATTTGTTCATTTATTTTTCTGTATCGAAAGTATTCAGCCTTCTGCAGAAATGTGCAGGTTGATTCAACTAAGTACGCCACCTAAATTACATGTAAACTATTCGGATTTTGAGGGTTGCATACAATGTAATAATTAGTTTTTTCTGTTTTGTTTTTTTTTTATCGAAATGCAAAGATCACATCTTTATTATAACAGGTCAATTTTAATCTTCTAGTTAAAAACAGAAGTACAGAAATGAAAATTATTTGTGGTTCGACCTAGTGTAAACATTTCGAAATCGTTGCACGCACATACAGTATTGTCTATATTTAGCATGCTATCGAAAAATTAACATGATATATTGTTGGACGTTTTTGCATATGTTTGTTTATATTGTACTTGGAAATATTTCAGATGGAAACGGGGGATTCGGTATAATTCGACCGACAGAGCCAGTGGTAGAAGGCGACGATTGGCAGCTGATCTGCGCTTCTTCGATTTATAATTATTCGAACACCTTCGAATGGATCAATGGAAACGACGAGCCCGTCACAAAAACCGGTAATTTTATGTCTAATATTTAATCTTGGACGTGTTCCAAAGATTCCTTTAGAAACAAGTGAAGTATAATGGGTAATTATTTTAGTACAACAACCAAAAATAACAGTTGTCTTGTTTTTTAATGGAAAAGATTAGTAACTGATGTTGACAGATATCGACTGTTTATTATTCGAATTAAAAATATTCATCGCAGAATGCAGAGAACCACTTTTCAATAAAAAATAAAAGAATAACTTATAATTAAATAAAAAATAAATTATATGTCTTCGCAATTTTGCGGTTTAGTCATGAACAACTAATATAAATTTCTCTCATCGACGATGATTATCTCAATGAAAAATTATGTCAGTCACTTACAATTATCATTATTATTTATTTATTTATTGCTTTAAACCATATAAAGTTTATGTGGCATATACAATACAAGCTGTACAATATATGGTTTTTGTAATCAAAAACATTATCAAACAGATGGAAAAAATATGAATATTATTGTACTTTACTAGTGTAAAATATTATAGTATATTTCTAAATACATTATTCCTTATAGTAATGACTAAAGTAAAGTAAAAGTCTCTTTTAATAGTAGTAGTAGTAGTATAAAAATAGATCCAAGCATCTTCAATTAAAGTTGCATTAACTGGAGCTGTAAAAAAGGTAATATCAATGTGAAAATTTATACAACACGAATTGACCACAAATTCGTAGTACATTTGAAACGGTATATACTTTATTTTTAATTGTCATTTTTATTGATTCACTCAAATTATTAAAATTGTACACAATAATTTCATCACTCTCTGTATCAACATTTACCTCGAGGAAGCAATCGAAAAGTTTATATAATTCATTTGAAATTTTTAGACAGGCTGTATATCGATCGAGGGAAGACGCAATTTACGTACAGATCAATTTTGAGAATAAAAGGCGTGAAAAAAGAGGACTCGCAGTACTACGTTTGCATAGGGAGGACCATGGATAATATAACCGAGTCTACTGGATATGAGCTGATAGTGAGAGGTAATTATAAATGTGAATTTCTGGAAAGATTGAACGATAAATGATTTAATAAGTTGATATTTACTTTAGATGCACAACCGCCCATTATTATAAAGACCAATTTAAAAAAAGACGAAGTTATTATTGATTTTAACACACAAGGTCACAAGAAACTGAGTCTCAGTTGCTACGTGGGTGGTATGCCTACACCGACCATTACTTGGTTAAAGGTAGGCCTCAATTAATTTTATAAACGAACGAAGTTGATGTAGATTCAAAGTGATTTGTATATTATTGTGGAATTCGATTTATGAATTTTTAAACGGAGATCGGAATAAGTTGATACTTTCTTCGGTCTTTTATAATATCTTCTGATTTCTTCTGTTTGCATTACTATATATGAAACTTTGAAAAAATTTGATAGTCTCAATTAGAGTCTTAAGCGTTTCAAGAAAAGAAGTGTTAATTTCATAAAGTCAAGCAGTATCAATTTATTTGTTAGCGGTAGTAATTTCTACTAGTAATAACTAGGAAGGTGGTCCTTTGCAAAGCATATACTGATACATACATATGTATGTATATGAAACAGCCTGTATATTTCATAACAGTTATTTCCATTAAACCTAGAAATCTATCTTTTTGATTGTGTTGGTCCAGTATTTATCTATAGCTATCTGAACGAATAGCTTGTATTATGCATATCCAGTGTTCAGAAAATGTTTTAGCATCAATTTGCTCCTGTATCGACTTATTTGGACCTTTTCACTATATTTGGTAATTCATTTTGATATAAATCATGCAATATAGACATATTTGTTGACAGGACGACACATTGTTGGAAGCTAATAATACAGAGCAGTACAAATTTTTCTATGACAAACAAGAACTTGAAATACAATACCCATTGGAAATCGACAGTGGCAAGTACATGTGCCGAGTGGAAAATCGTCTAGGAAAAGTGGAAGCTTACCAACACATAACAATAAAAGGTAATTTATTGAGTGACAACATTGAGTTTTTAATTCCAACATACAGCAGCTACACAGGCATTTATTTATTTTCCTAATAATTTTACTAAGTTGAAAATAATATAGTTTCTAATGGTATACTGGTGTTTTTAAATATTTTAAATGTTTTCACTGTTTTGCATTTGATTTACTCATTTTTGTCACCGACACTTCTTAAGGTAGATAAGAACAAAATACTGTTTCTTTAAATGAAAATATTTATTAATACTAAACATATCGATACTTCTTGTATATCTATTCCTACCGAACAACTTTCATAAACTGACGACACAAACCTATTTTTATATCATTTTTATATAATTTCAATTACATAAAAAATAATGCAAAACTTTCTCCTTGATTTACAAAATTGTACTTTTGTCGTCCACCATTGCGATTTGGATGTATTTGCCATGGAACGTGCGTGACTTTATAGCGTCTTATTCAATAAGGCGACACATTCATTTCGAGTTGGCCATGCTATATCGAGAATAGGCTTTCTTTTATACTGATTGTTTAGGTTTAGTAGAGCTATTTAAATACCATATTATCTCGTGCGGTCAAATTGACCGGCCGCGGAAGATAGGACAGGCTACAAATATCTTTTGGAGAAAAAATAAAACGAGAAATACACACTGAAAAATACATTACATACATATACTTCAAAAAGTCTATAAATTCAAACATCTCCAAAAATTTTCAACAATTTTTTTCGTAAATGAAACATTAAAGATTGAAGCCTCCTCTTTACAACGATTCCTTAAAAATTCATGTACGATCTTTTTCACTGTTGTATGACCTCTGTCTGACCTCTAAACTTATGGTGGAAAAAATCTTTCAAATTTTCCAATACGTTTAAATATGTACAGCATTTTCGAGAAAAAACGCGTGTCAATTTCTCGCCCGCTAAATCATGGAAAATTCTTAGAATAAAATGAACGATGGACTATGAAATTAGGGGCTTCATGCTTTAAAGTGAGTCCAAATTTTTTTGTCACGCGATCAAGTTTTACAATATTATCACAGTTTAAATACAGGAAAATTTTTTGAGAATTTGTTTTTGACCGCCGTTTCTTAAACAAGATAAATTTTTTGATGACCATTTCCAATTGCAATTATCTTTTTAATTAATAGGGAAAGGAGTTCCCATAGGATTGATCACCTTAATTGTCATCTTAGCAATTGTCGTTGTGGTCTTGATGATCTACTTCACCATCAAGGTTCGCCGTGAAAGGGTAATTTTGATTTGTAGTGATGCGCGGTGGCATTTCGTAGTGCGAAAATTTCAGCGATTACTATAATGTTCCAGATTCTGAGAAAGGAATTAATGGAAGCAGGACTAATGCACTTCGAAGAGGGAGCAGTCGAGTGCTTGAATCCAGAGATGACGGTGGACGATCAAGCGGAGTTTCTACCCTATGATAAAAAATGGGAATTTCCCAGGGAACAATTGAAATTAGGTAATGCTTCCTCGATTTTATATTAATGATTATTTTTTTGAGATCTTCGAATTATTCGCAATTCGAAAAAGTGCAAAAACTAAGTTTAAAACTAGTTTTTCGGTTATTTTTGAACATTTTCGCTATCATCGGCAAACATACGTGACGTCCATCAGTTTATAGTTTACACAAAACTGGTCAAATAAATTTTATGAACGCTGTTGCTCAAAATAGAACATATTATGGATCATCTAGTTCTTTGTTAAATTGATCGACAATTTTATAAAGCAATAATTTCATAATTTTCAAATAAAAGAAGAAAATTTGTATCAATTGCATGCCTATACATGTTCCCCAATGGACACACAAACTACATTCATTAACTATTTGGTACATGAGAAAATGTTTGAAACGAAATTTGTATGGTTTCTGGAGTAGCATACAATGTACTAATTACTTTTTTCCTGTTTTGCTTCTTCATGGAGATATAAAGGTCATCTGAAGTTTTTTCGTTGTAAAGGGTAAATGTTAATTTCGTGGTTAAGGAGAGAATTGAACCCCGAATAAAAGACTGTAGCAATATTTAAATTAAAATAACTGCTGAACTAACTTTTTGTAGGTTAACATATTTTTTTGATAGCGAATAATATACGGTTCCATTTAAAAAATCAAAGTTGACCTTATAAGTCCTTGACGCGTCCACCTACAAAAAACCAACACCAATATGTGCATCTCTCGGAACTATTTAATCCACCGAAGCATTTCTCGCTGCGAATAATACTAATGGCGTAAATCAAGGTTGTAATATCCGATGAACAATGTTGTGTATGTTTATGGTAATCGTTCATAGGAAAACAATTGGGAAGCGGCGCGTTTGGTGTAGTCTTGAAAGCGGAGGCTCAAGGAATTTGCGAGGACGAGGCGGTTAGTACTGTAGCTGTGAAAATGGTGCGCCGAACAACAAATCCCACGTATGTTCGTGCACTCGCCAGCGAATTGAAGATTTTGGTACATCTTGGCAAACACTTGAACGTTGTTAATCTTCTCGGTGCTTGTACAAAAAATATCTCCAAACGTACGTATCCAAACGACTACAGTCATTTTTATTGTTTCCTTTCAAACTTAATCGTGAGAGTTCTACCAGTGCTGGACACTTAAGGTTTTTCTTAAATAAATGACAAAATATTTTGAAAATAATACTAATATTATTTCATAGTACATTTACAAATAAATATTTATTGTTTTATTCCACGTTATTTTAAACGTTGTACGTTAGCTATATGATTTTAAAAAATTATTAAAGTGTCCCCTAATACAGGACATGGTAAAAATGGCTAATAACAACTTATAACTATCGCAAATATAATAGTCGAAACATATCGTGATATCGTAAAAAATTTCAAATTTATTTAATAATTTATGATAATTTTTCAGGTGAACTATTAGTGATCGTTGAGTACTGCCGATTTGGAAATCTGCATAATTATTTACTGAGGCATAGAAACGATTTTATTAATCAGATTGATCCAACAACTGGCAAATTTGATCCTTCTATTGGTCTCGATCAACTGACGAGAACTGCCAGCGTGTGTAGCAATAACAGGTTTGTTCTTTCCCTTTATGCTTTATGTTACTTGTTAATAACACTATTAGTTATTGAATTTCTACGAAAATGAATCTATCTCTGTGATAGCAATTACACAGTGAATTGCAAGTTTCATAATAACACTATCATTGTTGAATGATAAAATGTTATAAAGGTTTGCTGATATGCATTAACATCTTTCCCCAGTAAACAAAATGTTATAAAATTTATTAAATTAAAGAACCAACGTTTGCTAGCAGCAGATTTTTTTCCAATTTTTATCCGATGCCACCATCTAGCGACTATTTTAGTGACTCGCTAGTCAATCTCCAATTTCTACGATAGAGGGCGCGCATATAGAATTATACATTTAAATGAGTTTTAGGTTTAAATATGACTAAAAGAGACTATTTTAATTATAGTGCATCATAATACATTAATTACAATTTAAATACATTTCTGTTTTTTCTATAAAGCAATGAAAAGTAGTCGCTAAATGTATATGCGCGTCCTCTATCGTTGTAACTGAAATGGCAGTAGTTGCAGTTACTAAAATCATCGTTAGATGGTGCAACAGGTATTTTGTAATGTGTCTGTGCATTCTAACAGACTCTGCTGATTTTCTGACATTGCCTGGTTTGGCTGACTTTTTACCAATTAGGGTAGCTAGAATAAAAGTAGACAAATTACATACTTAGTGTGAAATGTTTTCCAGTTAAAAATATTGTCAACAACCGAAACAGTTCTGTTTTGATGATATACATTAGATTGATTTTTTCATTTATCTTTTAAATTTGAGAAAATAAAATGTTAACGAAACATTGATTGACATAATAGTTACTTGTTAAAACATAAACCATCTAAAGTTGAAAGATTATACATATCATCTAATGTCTCATAAAGCTAGAATTTTGTAAAATTGTTATTTACAGTTATGATTTTCTAAACAAAACGATCTGCATTATATGAATGAAGGGCTAAGCATGTCTTCTTTCAAAGAATTAATACTGTTTGGTTCTGCGAATTAATATAAGCTTTTGATAGTATTGTTCAACAGGTAATTTGTATTTAAATAAGCAAAATGCCGTGTTGATTGTGAGAAATGTAATTCTGATGGCAAAGTCTATGTAGATGAGAATAGTAAATGAGAAAAGCCTCATGTAATTCATGATACAGTAGAATCGAAATTCTAACTAATAAGTGGAATATGGGTTTTTAGATAATAGAATAGTAACCTGGTTGCAGTAAGACACGTTATTAACACGTTGACTGCCATGTCACTCATATTCAGGTGACGGAATTATTTGTACAGGTTTTAAAATTTTTTAGAATTTTTACGTTAATATATTCATTGTACCAAATTTTATTAGGATCTGTGAAATACAAGAAAGATGGAGGACTACTCAATACCATAAATTTAATTCTTTTTCAATTTTTATTTCATTAAATAACTTACTTTGATTTTATGGAATTTTTGAGGTTTCTAGTTTGGCAGTCAAAGTGTTAAACGTTTACTGATTTTTACAATTACACATCGCTTTAGATTGAACTGTCCACGTGTGAAACACTATAATGGCGAATCGTCAATTGAACAAATTGAATTGTCATGTTTGGTCCCATTTTAATCCGAGAAATGCCATAAGTATGTCGGTAAAGTTGCACAAAAGAATTATCGAAATCTAATAGACGTGGGGATTTCACAAAATGTCATGCACACCCTCTTTCATATACATCGACAATTGCTGTGTTTCTCGATCGATTCACATAAGTAGGAACGTGGCTATAGTATTTCACGCATCAAGATGCAACTATTCGCTTTCCGTAAATAACACGATAAAACGCCGGTGCATGCAAGGGGTTGCGGTGCTAACACTCTTCTGTTTTCTTCTGTCTGCACGATAGGATAAAATATGCGGAATTGTCATTTTCTCGCAGTATCAGCCGTAATTCAAGAACTGATTCGGTGCAGTATCAAGGTACAGCTACCGATTCCCAGGGTGTCAGTATGTCACCCGATGGCCTCGTACTTAGTAACGGCTCCACTCAACCGGGGTGGTCTAACTATCGGGGGGACTACAAGGACTATAATTTAAAACCAATTTGCACCCAGGATCTGTTGTCCTGGGCGTTCCAAGTGTCGCGTGGAATGGAATATCTCAGTCAAAGAAAAGTGAGTGTAATTCGTCTGTCAAAGATTATAAACTAAATCCTATTTTTAGATTTTTCAACATAGTAAAACAAAAATTCACAAAATTGTTCGTACAATTTCTACCGTAACGTACAACTGAATTGAAAATGCAACAAACGGAAATCTTTTACTTTTAAACTTTAAAAAACATTAAATTTTCTTTAAAATCATGCTTTTATGTACGTATAAATATAAATTCAATGTGAATTTTGTTAAGTTTCCATTAAATATTTATTTGAGTTTCCTTTATTTTTATAACCTGCCAGGAATATTATCTATTAATTTATTTATAGTTTTGTTTGAAATATCCTGTCTAGCAGATTATTATTCCTCGTTTAAGTCCAATAAAAAAAATGTTTGGTATAAGAGACTTCTTTCAATCACAAACATAAAAAATAGTATCTTCGGTCATATCCAATTTCATTTAATTCGTATGTCGAGAGATTAACAATTTCAATTTGCTCAATCTAAAATATAATTGTAAACTTATTCAATGAAGAAAGTAATTTTAAGTTATTCAAGCAAACGTAGAATTCAAATAAAACTTTTGGAAATTATGCGCGTGATGAGTGATTCGATCGTTTTTATGGTAGCGGCTGAACGAATTGAAGCGTTGTCTTGTTGTAAAAATGCCTTTCTGTTGTCAGTTCTGAAAGACAATAATTCGTCATGTAACGCCTCCAGATATTCTACAGTATTTAATTTACCCTTCTCAAAAACAATTTTACTCTTAGCTTCAACTGTCGCGCAAATCATTACTGACCGAGACTACTCCAAGACCTTATCGATATGATCCGTTTTTCTTTTCTCAGATCATGCCTATAGTAGTGAAAGCCACCAGGCCCATCTACATGAAACGTTTCCTTATCGCGCCATATTACATGTTTACAGATATTAAGTTTTTGGATGAATTTTTCTGTGAATTTCAATCTCGCAACGATATATCGTTTCTTTAACGATCTCTATCGCAAACATTTCGGGTGTTTTAATTTTTCAGTCTGTACAGCCGACTTTCTTAATACACTGAAATCACATTTTTTAGTTGAAACGACTCGCTATTTCTTATAAGAAAGCTTCAATGTTTGACGTCTCCCCCAAAACTGCGCGTTCCACAGATTGCAAAAGCCGTGTTGGTCTTCCTGGTCACTTGTTTTTAGCATAATTTTCAACATCAAGTTTTATGAAATTCTTAACGACACCATGCAAAATATTCAGTAAATTTGTAGCCTGTCGTATCTTCCCACAACTTCTGAGATCAATAATTCGCTGTTTCTCGAAATCATTCAGTTCTGTACCACATGGCATAACGAAAAACTGGAAATTCTTATTAAATTTTCAGATACACAGTTTTAAACATTTCATCTAATATAATTTGATTAAATCAACCGCGCGAGAGCAAGGAGTCAGTATCAATGAGCCCTGAAAAGCAACCTATTCTAATAAACATTCGCAGGCATAATAGTCTCGGTTTGTAACATCCAACGAATAAACAGTACCAACAAGAGGCAACAAAAAACTGATTACTTATAATAGTTCGTACTACCTTATCAGAAAAATACACAGTCATGATCGGTAGTTTCTTGAAGGTATTGAAAAAATAATATGAAAAATGTGCTTGAATCAACTCTTTACAGACTAAAATTTTTCAAAACATTGAAAATATTTTTTTTGAGAAATCGGATTGTATGTCAAAGTCTTCCAAATCTCTCCATCACAATAATTGTCCCACCGAACCACACATTTTCTTCCTGAAACATTTTTTCGTAATACTAAAACGAACGAGATATTTCCGGTATATGTCTTAGGTGCCTTACTTTGTATAGTGGGCTGAGATCAAATTCAAATGTAATATAGTAAAACAAAGAAAGATCGGTTACATTGGCACCGAGCACTAGTTTTGTTGCGAACCGGTATAAGTCGCTACTAAAGATCTTTCAAACCAATCATTCAACCTATCATTAATTAATCTTCAGGTACTGCACGGTGACTTGGCCGCCAGAAATATTCTGCTAGCCGAGAACAACATAGTGAAGATTTGCGACTTCGGTTTAGCAAAGACCATGTACAAAGATGAAAATTATAAGAAGAAAGGCGACGGCCCGTTACCTATTAAGTGGTTGGCTATCGAATCGATCAGAGATCGAATTTTCTCAACGCAATCGGACATCTGGTCGTTTGGTATAGTTCTTTGGGAGTTTTTCACGCTTGCTGAGACTCCGTATCCTGGGATGGAAGCGGAGGTACAATACCAGAAGCTGATCACAGGTTATAGAATGGAGCAGCCTGAATATGCCACCCCTGAAGTGTAAGTTCAGTTAAGCGTGTTATCTTAATTACATGTAAACTACTTGGTACATGGAAACATGGTTCAAACGAAAGTTGTACGGTTTGAAGTGTAGCATACAATGTAATAATTCGTTTTTCTCTACTTTACTTTTTCATCGAAATATAAAGGCTACCTGCAGTTTTTTCATTATAAAAAGTAAATTCTAATGTTGCGGTCGAAGAAAGAGTTGAATACTGAATGAAAAACTATAAGAATATATGGGATGAAAAACTGATGGTTACCGAGATATTCTCTAAATGGTTTTTAATGCAATTCTCGAAATGTTCTCCATCACAATTAAAAGGGCTTTTCATTAGAAAAGACGTGACGTGTAAACATTTGGCGTCACATTTGGATGAGCCTCTACTTTGTAATTTTTAATTTGTAGGTATGACATAATGCGTAAGTGTTGGAAGGCCAAACCCACTCTACGTCCAAGTTTTACAGAGTTAGTCGAGAGTATAGGAGATTTGTTAGAAGAGAGCGTGAGAACGGTGAGTTCGTTAATTCTTCTTAATGATTTTCTAAGTCTGTTTTAATGCAAGGTTTGCGGAGCTCTAAGAGTGACCATTTTACACTACTTCATAAAAATAACAGGAATGTACTTCCCGAAATTTTTAGCAATTCTTTTTGTAATGTGTATCAATAGAAATAAATTTCTTGAATTAATTCTCATAGACGCGTCTTTACAATTTCAATAATTGTAAATTAAAAATATTAGAATCCATCATTTTGACGGGTCCTGCAAGATTAGTGTTAAAATAAAGTCACGAAACACACAAATCGATATTTTGGAAATTTTTCTATTCTTGTACCGAACAATCAGGAATCCATAAAAACGTGCATAACTTTCAGAGGTGCATTTTAATAAAAAATGTTTCCGTTAATAACCCTTTAACAAAGCCGCGGAGAATATTTTTGCAAAACAAGGAGTTACATCAAACGACCTCAGTTGATTTCAGTCCCTGTTCTGAAATCGGACATTTCATATGCAACAACCTAGCACCGACATAGTTCAATGAATTCTATTAGGTTCTTGCATAAGAAATGTTTGATTTTTAACAGTAACGATTAGCAAACACAATTTGTTTGCTAAATAAACTTATTGATCAAAGTGGGCAGCATTATAAGCAACTTCTTCGCTAGACTGCGACGAATTTAAAGAAGTGAACAAATTTTAAAAATTTCGAAGCATCAGTGTATTTAGTTGCAGCTTGTAAACATTATTGAAGTCTAAAAGGTGTTAAAAGGTGTTAAAGACGAACAATTCTTATTTTGCATAAATGTCCGCAGTCTAGTAATCACATTTTTACCAAATATCACAGAATGTTATAATCGGCATGTTGTTTTTCCATTCATGTAAAAACAGTGTACGACAACCACATTGATTGAAGTTTAAATAAAATTGATTCCAAAGGGAAAATAGATGCCTCAATGAAAACTGGAAATAGGCTTTCTTAAAATAATATATATCAAGTTTTACTATTTCTTGATCGAGATACTTCATAACATTTACAATAACTATAATAATTAATATTAAATATAACATTGGTAATTTGTTTCAGCATTACATCAAGCTAAATGCCCCATACATGGACATGAACACGCTACTGCTAGAGGGCGGCAAGAACGACTACTTGACAATGTTGTCCGCGCCCGATCATGTGATGCTTTCGTCGCCAAGCCACGATTATGCGAACTCGCCTGTGCTTCCGTCGACGGAGGACACGACCTACCTATGCATGAGTCCTAGAAGCCAAGCTGTTGAGTCGGGTATATTCAGTCCGAGACCTCGTCAGGAACGGTCTCATTTCGATTTCCCGTCGCCGACGTCCGACTCGGAAGACGCCGTGGAGATGTCGCCGATGCTGAAGAAGGAGGAAGATGATCCCTATCTGAAGCCAATCAATGTCCACGAACGGAGGGCCGAGTTTGCCAGGAACAGGCAAGCCATGAAGAATGAGCCGGCACATCGACCGCTAGATCGGGACTCCGGCTATTGCAACACGCCGAAGAGTATCGAGCTGATAGATCTGAACAAAAAGAACAACGAGAGCACGGAGAGGGCGGAGATCGATTCGAATCCGACGACCAAAATCGATTACACTCCGTCGATTATTAGGACTCAGGACAATTATGTGAATATGCCTCAGCAGAAGAAAGATTTTAATAAAGACGTGCCTGATGGATTCAGTAATCCCAGTTACGTGATAATAGGCAAATGAGAGGTGAATCGAACCAGGATCTGAAGTGTCGAGCAAGTGGGAAGTGCGGTTTTAATGAAAACAAACCGGACAATTTGTGAGCTTGAATTTGCGTGACGCGAGAGTGAATTTATTTTGTATATTTTAGTATAATGATCAATCTAATGTGCCATGGAATGTTCGGCTAATAGTGCACAGTCAGATTTTGCTGGAAGGAAGAGGGACATCGGCGAAGTGAAGTTATTCTAGATTCAGGCGGAGACAGAACGCGTCACGTGACCGGGTAACGCCCCTGCGCATAGGGAACGGCGCAGTAGAAAGGGAAATTAGAGTGGGGGAACAAGTCTTGATCTGGCGACACTGAAAAGCTTCTACTTTGTTGCTGAACTGACAATGAGATAGAGGAGTGAAGTATTATGTCCATCCCTCTCGCGCACGAGTTAGGTTGGAAGAAGTTCGTCACCCCTGTTCTCGATGATTTAGGGAAGAGTAATATATGAACAACATTTTCAATCAAAAACATACTCAAACAAATGTGTTCGTGTATCTAACAAATTGTGAAGAATCTAAAAGACGCGAACAGGTGGACAAATAAAGAACAAATGCAGAATAAAGTGTATTGATGAATTTATTGCTCGAACGCGCATGCACTCATTTTTGGACGATCCATGACAGATTATGGAGAGCAGAGAATGCTTGAAACTGTCTTCGATAAAATGAGCGTTCATTGAATCGAAGAATTAAATTCCCTCATTTAACGAAATAATATTTTTCGTTTCTAACGAATTTTCTATGTGAGACCAACTTTATCAATTAAAAACGACAATATATACCTGTGTATAATATATATGTATGTATATATATATCTAAAAGATCGTCTTATCACTGTGCATTTATTCGTCAAAAATACTTTGAACATTTGACTCTTGTGCTGACGAAATTTCTAAGGCACCTGTTAGTAAAATGACAATATTTTTTGTATGTCCCAAGTGTGGGTTCACTTTTTGATCAAATATGTGTGCGAAAATGGATAGTTTTGTTTCCAAAAAACTACTATTTAAAGAGACTCGTCTAACGTAATCATCCATTACTTACCATTTCTATTTGTTGTAAACACAAAGACGAGTGTATCGGTTAAATTCTCAACATCGATTTATTCAGAAATGAAATTTTGCAAGAACAATGTTACTCTACGTTTGTAACTTATTTTTTCACATTTTCTGCATATTTGGATTGCACTATTAGTTACAAAACCGTGTTCGTCTGTTAGCCGTCAATTTAATGGATTGCACAAGTTAAGTAAATTATTTTGCTATTTGCTGTTTTAATATCAATAATAAAAGAAAACTACTAGGGTGTTTCAGGCATCTGTATCTACCATTATTGATCGGTTGTCAAAGTTTCCAGAGATTTTTAATTGTTGGTGATTCGATGATTTTCGATGTAATTTCATCAGCCTCAATTTTCGTTTAATTTTGACTTTGTAAACTCGTGCTGGGAATGAACCACTGCATGTAATCAAACACTTTGTGCACGAGGACATTTTCGTACAGACAATGAGAGTAGCTAATGGAACTCATGGCAAATTACTATAAACGTTTAATTTTGTCACAAGCCCATAAGCGTTTTGTCATTCACATGCAATCCGTTACACAAGAGCGTACACCATGCCGCCCGCTCTGCAAAAAGTAATATGAGCTGTGAGCTGTGTACATACGCGTAGAACCAATCTCCATTTGTGATTATGGCTTTGTACCAGGCAGACAGGTTTTTAACCAATTTTCAGCAAATACAATAAAATAGACTTTCGCATCTTACTAATGCTTTATGATAGTCTTGAAATTTTCGATTAGTAGTTTAGTACAAAATGAAGTATTTATTTTGTGTAATACAATATTAACGAAATTTAGAAATTATTAATTATATATATATAAAAGAATTTATATTTTATTACGGAAGACAGTGGATCTAAAAAGTGTTTGTAATAAATTCCCGATTCTGAAAAATTGTCAATATTTAGCCTGTGGTAATTTGATAAGAAACAGTAGTATATAAATAAATTTGGACTCATTTTGAAGTTTACCATGAAGCTTCTCCTTTCGATGAACATTAATCACTTTTTTCTACGACATTTTTGCATAGTGTAGCGGGTAGGAAACTGAAGACCTATTTCTCTTGAAAAATGTTATAAATTGAAATTTCTGTAAAATTCGAAAATTGTTTTCACAGCTACAAATCCTTATACGATTTTTTCTGTTTTATAGAATAAAAATAGGGTTCGATTTACTTATTCAACGACACGTTTCTAAACTGTTAATTGTTATGCTGTTTTCAGCTTTTATGGTTAAATGTCCGAAGACTGATATTCGGCAGAATAAAATTGCCTTGATAAAAAATTCCAGAAAAATGTTCAATGAAATTTTTGCTACGATACATGTTTTATTATGTTTTACATAGTGCAAATAGATGTAAATGCATAAATATTCGCAGTTTTCTCACCAGTACACATTCGTCTCGTTTTTACAGTGGACTCCTTTGACTGTTAAGGTTTAAAATTGTTGTGAAGATATCTGTTTAACGTTGAATTTCTTTTAACTTTTCATCAAATATGGAACAATGTATTTCGGCTAATATTGATCGGTAAACTGCGGGTTTTATGCATTTATGGCAAAAATGGGACGGTAAAAAACGATGAAGATATCAAATGAATTTAAGGATATCAGTACAGGGTTAGAGAAGAAAAAAATTGTCTATTTAGCTCCTGTTTCTTGCAAACGATGTAGAAAATTTTTATTTTGCATAAAGATCTGCAGTCTATTAATCAGATACTACATTTTTTTCTAAGTATTTGATATTGCGGTATTTGTCTTATACTTATTATTAGACTCCAGATTTTATGCATTTCTGACAAAAAATGAATAGGTTCAATTTAAATCAGATTAATTGATTGAAAGTCTTAAGAGTATTGATATATTATTTTCGCTACATTGAAATTATTACTGAAAACTATAAATTTATATGTAGTCCTGCGTCTTCCGATCGATGCACAAACTTTTTCTTTTGCATAAATATCCGGAGTCTACTTATCATAGTGCTACACATTATATCTAAGGGATTATATTATAATTTTATTTCTAGTTGACCAAATGTACAAAAAGAAAAAAAAAAGACACGGAAACAATACATTGAAGATAAGTAAGCGTATGTGTAACGATAGAGTTTAATATAAATGCTTTTAACGATGTACTTATTAACTGTTAATGATGAAACACATGGCTACGAAGAGCGTACATTTGAATTGAACCTATTTAAACGGTAACAGAGAAGCCGGTGAACATAATATTCAGTAACTGAACTGTAAATTTGAGATGTACAAGTTATACATATGTATAAGTAGTAATACATGTATAAGAGTAAGCACGGACTTTCTAATCAGTACTTAATACTCACTGTATCGCGAGTTTGTCACAGGGTTTAGCGTTACCGAGTAACACATATGTGAAGTTTCGTGAACAAATTTATCAATATTATATATCTACGACCAAAGACCTGTAACGTTTCGGTGTTGATAAAGTATTTTTTATTTGTATGGAAATATTCTTATGGTGACACTCGAACAACAAGATTTGTAATGTTAAACGATTTTTTACGATCGAAACTATGTAAAATAAAATTTTTATCTATAAAACATTTTGTTTTGCAATGCCTCAGCAAACTAATTTTTTTCTACACACCCACGTCGTTTTCGATTCTTATAGAGTAAGGCACGTCGTGCATAGTTACGTTACTGTGGATTCGCCGTCCTCGTTTGCCAATTGTCTCGACTAACTGTTTCTTGTGTTGTCTCCACCTACGAACAAGAAAACATTCAAGAAATTCAGATAATAGTGATCTCCTAATTAGAAATGAGCAGAAATGGGTAATACTAATACTACATTTTAATATTAAACATTAATACTCTTATATTAATATTATTTTATTTGAAAACAGGATATATAATTTCAAAAATAATGATCTGAAACACAAAATAAGATAATTTAGTAGTATTTGATTTATATTGATGTATCTTGCCATTAGAAAACAATTTATACTCATTTATAAAGATGTTTAAAATAGAGCAAATAAATTAATATGAATAAAATATATCAAGTCGAAATCCAAATATTTTTATTACTCTTCAAATAAAATTCTATTTTCAAGCATGATTTTAAAAACTTATTCTTGCAAATTAGTATATTATGTACTTTCGGTCCAAGACGAACTTATCGAATAGCTCCTTCCTAGTCGGATATTTCGAGTCCATGAACAGTTTCACGTGTTCCCAAATGTTTGCTCGATTATGCTCATTCAAGAAATATCGAGGCACCAAAAAGCATCGTACGTTTGTCGTCGACACTATCCTCCGATTACGCATGTTCTCACCTATATTTTTTTGTAAGTGACAATTTATCATGAAAGATACAATTAATGCTGTAATCCATATTAACTTCTATATATA
>CM052146.1:594007-611436 GCA_028454255.1 Halictus ligatus | reverse complement strand
GAGTTTATCGGACAGTGTTATTTTCGGCTGAACTTCTCTGGGAACCAAAAATTTTTAACTTTTTTATATAAACCTGTAGACTTTTACGGGAAAATGCGAAGAATTCAAGTTTTAATGTTAGGAATTCACTGGTTCAAAAGTTATGGGCGCTTACGGTAAAAGTTAAGCGATTTCAAGCATTTTTGGACAGGTAGAAGTTGGTGAGGGTTCCACTCGTGAGACATCAACAATAAGTAACATTGCAACTTGACGGCGCCGACGGTTCTTACTTACATTAGCGTCTTCATATTCGTTCGCACGCGGTTTTCTCGCGATTCTATTTTCTATCGTTTTTATGAGAGCGTTCAGTCGTTGGGCGGATTCCGCGCGTTTACGATGTGTGCCAATATGAATCGTTTCGACACCGAATTGTTTATCTATGAAGTAGAGAAAAGACCCGCGATATGCGATATTCAATGTGCTGATTATTCCAATAAAGTATATAAAAATTTTATCGACATTCTCAAATAGTTGAAGAATTACAAAATTTCTTAATTTGGGATATAGAGTTACAAGTAGGCCATGTGAGAACCAATCTCTTAATATCGGATGCACCCAATACTGCCTTATACTATATTTTTTTTTTTTGTGGAGCAACCACAAACACATTGCTTCTTCAACTTCCATGGTAACACTGACAAATAAAACTTCGACTCTCTCCTGCTTATCCTTACTTATCCAGTGTCTGAGCTAGGCCTTAGAGCCTGTACCCGGTTCGTCTGGACTTGTTATCAGAATTCTAGATATTTACAGGGTCTTTCATTCAAATCAGTGATCTTCCCCCTTTTCCCTGCTATTCTGTATGTGTT
Source organism: Halictus ligatus (assembly GCA_028454255.1). Taxonomy (NCBI): domain Eukaryota; kingdom Metazoa; phylum Arthropoda; class Insecta; order Hymenoptera; family Halictidae; genus Halictus; species Halictus ligatus. The sequence goes on along the minus strand of CM052146.1, from coordinate 610,588 downwards.
TAAGATTATTACTAACTCTATGTGTATTTTTCTTGTTGGTTACTCTGATTTCGTCTGTTACGCGGCCTATCGCGTCGCCATTGCCTTCGCTTAGAACAGTGATGAGCAACATGCAGCCCGCAGGCCTTGCGATACATTGTTGTTGCTTCTCGGCTATGTTTTGTAGTATTCGACAGTCTTTGTACAATGTCGAGTATTTTCTTATTTTGCCATAAGCTCGAATTCCGGTAAAAAGTAAAATTGAAAACGAACAGATCGGCAGTTTATCGATAGTTGGACGTACGATTACTTTTTCATTTATATCAATGAAAGTGCTGTTTGTTTGATACGCAGTGATAAAATATCTGTGTTGAAAAAATATAATGTTAAGAGACACTACGATAGTAAAGATTCTTTAAAATTTAATAATTTGCAAGAACAGTTACGCAAAGACATGGTGGATCAATTGCAAGCAAGTTTAAATTTAAAGGAGCGAAATTCACTTGAGAGTACTGCATCCACCGCGGATAGGGCAGTTCGTGCTAGTTACCTTGTTAGTCAAATTTTGGCAAAAAGATGGAACCCTTTTATCAATCCCTTTACCGAACCCTTACTCAATCAAAAGGATATAATTTCCAAAATTAAGAAGAATTGACGAACTATCAGAGATTATTGAGGAAACTTTGCGGACGCATATTTCCAAGTTAGAGTGGATTTCTCTAGCTGTGGATGGAAGTTGTCACATAAATGATATCGCACAACTTACTGTACTTTTAAGTGGAACTGATTCCAATTTCAATGTATCGGAAGAATTTGCATCTTTAGTTCCTATTGTAGGAACTACTACCGGAGACGATATATACAGAGAAATAAAAACTGTTCGGAATGGATTAAATACCCCAATAGAAAACATTGTTGCAAAAAGTACAGATGAAGCTCGAGCCATGTCGAGTATGAATGTTGGTTTTGTCGGGATTATTATCGAAAGATATTCAAAATTTAACAGGCCGTGAAATATTTATTTCGCATTGTATTTTACGCCAAGAAAATTTGGGTACTGAAGCTCTAAAAATGTTTAATTTAGTTCCGCCTATTACTAAAATTGTAAATTTTTGTTAGATCTCGAGAACTAATCAATCTCGCGAGTTTAAAGAATTTTCGAAAGATATGGAAAACGAATGTGGCGATATTCTGTTTAACGCTAAAGTTCGGTGGTTAGTCGTGGTACAATGCGTGTTATAAATAATAAATTAATTAAAGAGACATTAAGAGACCGTAGCGAATACACAGACCGAAATTGGAACTGGTATTTAACAAAGTGTTTAATGTTGTCTTCGTTGCGGCCCGCGCATAGCTCATCGCTGGCTTAGACTGCTGTGGGGCACACCTACCTTTACATACTCGGCACGTGGTTTCTGCGTGGGGTTCGTGTTGGCTGCTGATTGCGAGCACTTTTTCGTCACTATCGCGAGAAATCGTCTATAGTTTTGTAAGCACATGCGGCGCGGCGAGCGCGAACGATTAACACTGATCGAGAAGCGCGGACTGTGAAGATCGACGCGGCACGACTCGCATACCGGGCAGTTTCTGAGCAACTGGTGGTCCTACACGGATTTCCTGAGCATCTCTCTCTCTCTCTCTCTCTCTCTCTCTCGACAGAGAGATATGGTCAAGGTTACTTTTTTTGCCTTTCTCGCTCTCTCCCCAACCCCTGTGCAGCTTCTTATATTTGGGGTGCACTAGTTTTATGAGGGGTCGCAATTCTGTCGGTTTTTACCCTAATCTGCGTGTTTTTTTTTTACTTAGTAGCGTCTTAAAAGCAGCAGACTATGTACGTAATAGTAGTCTTCAATATTTCCGTGAATTTTTATGTCTAAATTTTTATAATAAGTGTTTCAAATATAATAAGAAGAAATTGTAAGAATAATAGAAACAAAATTGTAAAAGAGAACGAAACTTTTAACTTGAAACACTCACACACGCTTTTATACACGTATAAAAAATAAACTATAGAATACTAATGAAAATAAAAACAGTAACTTTTAATAAGTAGATATTTAGAACTTCTCTGAATATTTCGATGATACAGTACGAACAGTTCTGTTTTCACTGGCTGGCAGTCAAAGGATCGAGACCCCAGTCGAAAGCTTATCAGCACCATAGCATAAACATTTCATGCATGTATAATCTAAACAATTCTTTCGAGAAAGGCCTTAGTTCATTGCAGAGGATCGACGCTAAACGCGGGACGCGTATATGTATATCTACATGTTCACATAAAATACTATGTCAAGGCTTTGAAATGATAAATAATTTGAACGATTAAATTTAAATGATTTGAAAAATACGCCTTGTCAAATGTGAAGAATTTGAACTATTTTTATTAATTTAAAATGGTATTCTTATCAGAAAAGTACGCCCAATATTTCGAAACCAAAAGAAAGTGGAAATGTTAACACTAGAATTACCGAACCAATTAAAGAAAGTTCCTAATTTATTCTTTTACAATTATTGAAATTGTAGAAATAAAGAAATTTTGAAAAATCAAAAATCGGATAAAAACGGTATGAGATTTCAATAGATGTAGTCTTGTAATTATTACAACGCAATGTACACCAGTCGTATTTATTACGTGGTAGTTCCAATGTTAAACAGTCATCAACATTAAACAGTCATTATTATTATTTACGCCAAATGTTTTGAGATATGAACATACTAGTAGTTAATTTTTTTGTAGATGGACACGTCAAAGAGTTATGAAAGTTAACTTTGATTTTTCTAAATGGAACAAATATAATTGGCAAAACATATCATTTTACATTAGTTCTTTCTCAAAAGACTATTGCACTCGTTCTTACTTTCTTCAAAAAAGTAAACCCATACCACAAAATTTAATTATGTCAACACTCATTGAGCTAATGAGTGTGCCTAAATCAGGCGATCCCACCAGGCAATCTGGTACAGAATTGTATAACACTCTGCAGTGCCTACCAATTTCAATTGTTCTAACTTTTCAAAAAACTCCAAGTGATATTGATCCAATATTTAAAAAGTTATCGTCTGTTTAACTGTGTCCGAATATATATTAACGGGAATCACTGTATACTTTTTTACAAATCGATGTCGATGTTTCTGACTATTGTGTGTTTCTTGAGATTTCTCGAGTCGACGTGGATTTTTATTTTTACGTCCATTTGATTGATTAAGGACCCATTGATGGTTATTTATACCCTTCTTTGTTGCTTCTTTGTTGTTCTAATGGTCCAATGGTTTTTGCTTTTCATGCTTGATGCAAGTTTTATTACTTGCAAGTTTTATTAGTAGTTTTCACGGCGATTATTAAGCATGTCCCTGATTTGCAATTTTTCCTAGGACTCGTCGTGCCTGTTTATTGCTCTTGACTTTTTAGCCCAGTCGTAGTCGTCGGTTCTATGAATTTATTGAGGCGTTTTCGCGTTTTGAGTGTGCCGCATATTTTTTCGTCGACTGTTAATTTTATGGGTGTACTTCCGTCCGCTGGACGGCGCGGCGTGGTCTGCACATGGCGTTCATGCTGCGACTGTATTTAGGGGTCGGGATGCCTATTGGTGATTTTTTTTTTCGATTTATGGTGTCTGTTGGGCCCTTTCCCCGCTTTAGTTGATTTTCCCGGGACCGTTTTCTACCATAGATCGCGAATTTCTTGGGATCTGTTCTGCACGTGTATTCTTCGTTTCAGAGGATTGTAGAGGTTCTGATAAGGGAAATTATCAAACCCGCAATTTTTGTGCTACTTCTCGCATTAAAGGGGTGAAATCAGCCCTGGAAAAAATTTCAACATTTTCTTTTTCGTGAAATATTTCATGAACAACAAATGATATTTAAGAAAAGTTCAAACGAAAGTTGAATAGTATTATTGTGTCTACCAAACTGTGTAAAAAAATAGATAGAAGATATGCGAGGACGTATTATTAATACATGTGCTGAAATAACTACAGAAACACTGGAAGAAGTTCTTCGTTCACTGATAATTCGATTACGCAAGTGTATTAACTGTAACGGACAGTACTTTGAACATCGCTTGAAATAAACCTTGTTTTAAAAATATGTCGATAATTATTCACTTTAAATCCCACTTTGTAATACTTTTTTACGCAGAATTTCATGATTTATCCGAATTTGAGGGAAAATATATTATCGAGATATAAGGTGATCCTCATATCTCGATAAATAAGCAAAGTAATTAGAAACTGATTAGAGCACTATATATCCCCCAGAAAACCATGCAACTTTTGTTCGAAAATTGTTTCTTACAACGAGTAATTTGAGATCGTCACGTTACGAGACTCATCCTGTATAAACTGCGCGTCTTGGCGTTCAATAAGCAGTGTCAATGACTTCAATTGTTAAGTAATAGCTATAACCATGTTTTGTATACTTCTATGAAAAAACAATCAATAATAATTGTGATAGCAGTAGCAATACATACTACGAAGTGTGCAATGTGGCTAATAGAAATCAGATAAACAAGCATCAGAGGCCAATAACCATTTTATCGAAATGTATGGTCTCGTATAATTATTTCTAACAATTTAAATCACGTAACTTGTATTGTAATTATTGCGTGGTACGTGCGTGGTAAAAGATACAAAATTCAGTGGTATTAACAGTGTCGACCGTGTAATGTTAAGGGTAGACAGCCCCATATCGATTTTTATGGGGAAAATGTGGCATACTGTTATTCGTGAAGTGTATGAAAGCACTTCTTGCGAAACTTCGTAGACGAGCATACAGTGACTCATAAAAACGCTCCCTTTTAAATAGATTCTCCGTAATACAGATTAGCAATAATAATGCTTAATAGTAAGTTTACGGCGCACTGAACGTGACTAATTTACATTAATCATAAAAATATCAAGAACATTTCTATTCGAATTTTTAGCAATTTTTTAATAATCTATACCCAAAGAAATAAATTTGTCGAATAATTTCTTAAGGATACATCTTTACAATCTCAATAATCAAAAATATTCGTAACATTCATAATCAAATTAATATTCTAATCAAGTTCTATATTATTAGTTTCATATTATCTCGAATTTAATCAAATCATCACATAGAAACTTTAATGAATTTGTTATTCGAATTTTTTAAATGACAAAGTACACTTTTACACGGCGAAACAATCCCATTTTAATATGTTATAGGTTAAGGACCCAATTACTATGAAGGTACTAATTACTGTGCCTATATTAAATATTCTTATTTTTAAAGCATAATGAATACTGAAAAAGAGATTGAATTTTCTTTTATTAAAATCAGTTAGTATATATGTTATATATTTGGCTTATCTAAAAATAAGTGTAATTAATATAGGCACGGTAATTGGTACCCCCACAGTAATTGGATCCCTTACCCTACTCTACGTTTCGAAGAGATGTAGAGTCTGAAAATAATATTATATTTTGATGTCTAAAATCTAAAAGTAATTGTTAGTTGAAGCGAAAAACAATTTTAAAATTGTTTGTTTGATTTGAACACAGTATGGAACTTTTACGTCCGGGGACTTTCTCGAAGCTATTTTTGAAATAAGAACAAGAAAATAGCTCAAGTACTTGATTGATCCATACATTATATGTTATTCTGTGTTGTGAATAATTTAGTTTCCGCTAGCTTAATTTTCTTACATACGGCCATTTGTTTTTTGAATCAATATCGCCACTACAAATGTGCTCCGCGCGTAAAGCAATTTTCTAAACGAAAGGTACAGTAGATCAATAAAATGTTGGTACATTGTTCTTCGCGTTAATTTAAGGTAGACAATTAGCGTACTGGTACAACACAGATTTTTAAGAACTTCATTATAGACTAAAATGATTTGTTGGTTCAGAAGATTTGATACAAAATTTTGTGTATAATTATATAAAATTACATAAAAAATAATTGTGGAAAGTTTTCTTTTTCTGTTGTTTCCAACAATCTTGTAGCCGCAAACGTGTAAAAACTGAAAACAACAAAAATCTAATCGTAAGTGTTGGAATTTTATTAGTTTTAGATTTAGATTAATATTATTTAGATAATATTACGTCATAATTTAAGAAGAATGTTAGTGTTTACACCATAAAATACTTTGATATACTTTGAATACTTACCATTTGAAATAATTATATGTTAGTTTGTTTATTTAAACAGTCAAATAATTTTTTCAAAATTATTCCATTATTTGAATTTCTAATGAACTAAAGAACTATTTTGAAAACGAATGCAGCTAAACTTTATTCACTAAATTACAAAAATTAGCATCTAAATTTAATAATTAATTTAGTTACTTCAATAATCTCCCCTCGAGGTGAAATTATTTATTATTTTACTTCAATAATGCAATTGAAGTGAAACATTATTCAAATAAAATATTTGAAAATAGTTCATTTGATTTAAACAGAGGAATTTTGTTTCTGAAAGACTGAATCTTTGTTTATTAGTTAGATAATATTAAACACTATGTGCAGGAATTTTGATTTCTGGAAGTATATATTTATCGAAGCCCACTTTTCATACCTAAATCTATAGAGGTTCGGTTTCATGTAGCAATATCTTTTTAAAATAAAAAGTAAGTTTTATACTGTTCAAAATTCTAAACAAATTCTTGTTCTGTAAATATTTTCTTGATGGATGTTTCACTTAAAGTCCTGTATAACTCTCAACTCTCAACTTTGAGAGTTGTTTTCACTCCTTTAATGTGTATGATTGCCGAGAAAAAAAAACAAGTGTCAAATATTTTTCGAAGAACTATGTCTCGCATAAGTTCCATCGAAATCGACTTGTGTAACTCGAATATGAGTTCCCTTGTAAGTTGCATTAACATATGTTATCTTTCCAATGTATGATATTACAAAGAACCGGAGTAACGCCAATAGTTTCTTGATCTACTGCAAATATGGGATATGTCTGACTGATCGGTTGAAAAATTAATTAATTACCTGCCAAAATGCTCGCGTTGCGATTCTCGATTCCGCTTTCCTCTTCATTGATCACAACCAGCGACTCCGCGTCGCAGAAACGCTTCAAAATCGTCTGCTTTCGAACAGTTTTCTGGTCGATCGTTAGATCGACAAAAATTGACTTTTCTTCATTGGCAGATTTCTTGGTCACACTTTCTGCCACCAATTGTTCATTCTCTTTCTCTTTCGCCAGTTCATCGATCTTCTTCAACCCATTTTCCTTCACACCTGTAGCTTCTTTGATCCCTGGATCTTCTTGAATCTCGTTAGAACTGGTGATCAGGCAGATTCCCTGCTCCTCTTCAAAATACAATTTGATTTACTTCATTTAGATAGACAGTAGATTCAAGAAGTATTTGAAGTTCAAAGTGGGGCTGTTCGATTCTCGGGTAAGTTTCGGTTTTTCAAAAATCGATTCAACGGCATCTGACAATGAGAATCGATTCTTCCAAAACATCATAACCACAGAATCATTCAAAAGTCGTCGAACATCCCCACGAATTCTATAGAATAGTCTATTCTTATTAGAAAAAGGTCGACTGTTTTCAGAATTCTTCGGCAAAGAATCAATTCTCCCAAAAGACCAAAGTGTGTTGATTCAAAAGATCGATCTTTTGGCCCAAAGAATCGATTTAGAGAATGCAAGTACCTAATTCCCCTCCCCCTCCCCCCACATATCTGAAAAATAGGTTGAACAAAATTAAGGTAGTACCGATGATTTTGTGCCTTGTACTATGTATTGATAAACCTATGGGGAGAAAACGTAAAAGGGAGCGAACTTTAGAGGCTAATTAAAATCTGCATTTCGTGCGTCACGTCCCATGGTCCAGTCACCGACAGTAATTAATCCAAATTTTTTATTTTTTCGAAAATGTTACGCGAGAAGCGAGAAAATAAAATATTAATCAATGCTTGCAAACAAATTTCACAACTACTAATTTAGAAACTATTGCGCACATTCACTGCACGTTACATTTACGAATTAAAATTCTGCGATAACTATTTCTTTCTCGCAAGGACCGCTGAAAATTTCGGAAATTGAATTTTTAAAATCGACGGTCACTAACATTATAGAAAATCGCTCTAGATTCCGTTACGGAAACTTTAGTCTTTAGGAAAGGAAAATCAGAAATCAAATTTTGAGATTCATAATGTTCTTCAAACTTTATAAATATCACTCACTGGCAAAATTGCAATTGCAAAATGTAAAAACTCGCTTGGAGAACCACAGAGCCAGTATAGAAAAGGCGAAAATCCTAACGCAGCTGGTTCCGAACACGCCAACCACGAACTGACACGAAGGATGGGAGCAGTACAATGGAGAAAAGTCGAGCAAAGGAGCGATAAGCAAAGAGCTGGACCTAGCAGAAATTCGCTCAGAGAAGATCACTTACAAATAATCAGAAGATGTTTTCGAAGAACAAGATGATGCGTGTTTAACCCCGCAGTTGTCTAACTTAGAACAATGAAATGATCGGGCCTATAAAAAGGCGACAGCTCCCCCTGAAGGCAGTCAATCAAGAGAATCCAAACGAATAATCAAGAGAGGCAAATCGCTCAATTAAGACAATCAAACAGTTAAAAGTAAAAAATCAGTGTAGAACGGCAAAGGCGAGACAACCAAACGGTAATTTAAACGTTTGTAATTATTTCTCCTTAATTCTATGTAAACCTTAATTGTACCAATTATATGTGTGTAGGATATACCACCGATTAGTAAAAATTAGATCCTTCAAATTGATTATAAAAACGCTACTTCGACTTCAGCCGTCCGTATCAAATTTAAAAAATCAACCAAATGTTATGACAGTTTTTCCAAGCAGTTTTTACGCATCCGCTATATTGAATCCGCCATTTTGTTATTTGTAATTTCGACAACAATAAATTGGAGTACTCAGTGGCGCTCTGCGACCACTTCCCCCTTAACTTAGAGCTTTTACAATATGTAGACATAATTTTTCCATATTTCTTAAAATAAATTCACTGTCTATTCTCTTACTAACCTTTATTTGTTTTAACCGCGATTATCTTGTTCCTCGATTTTCCGAAATGAAGCCGGCGAAATGCAGGTAAGTTCAAAACTGCGTTTAAGGCTTCTAAATTCGTAGCTTCGTGCTACCCGAGATGTAACACGAGAAATTACACGTCGACGAAATTTTGATAGCGAAAACTGAACGTTTTCTCGAGCTGTGTGAAATGTAGTATTTTCATAATAATTTTAAATAATGTAATTGCGTTGCTGCAATGTTTACACATTATATGTATGTACAGCGTTAAGCGGTGTCAAATAAATTACGACTTAATCTGATGTTATAAAATACGTAGCGCAATGTAGATTACAGAAAATACGGGAAACTGGGATGGTTTGACGCGTTTCTATATTTTCCATATAAAAAACAAAAGACAAGCGTACAATTCAGCATAGGGGGGTAATATGAAATTATGGTATTAAATATACATTTCCGTGCAGAGAAACGTAAGCTCCTACTTCATTTAGATAAGGTTTTTGTCACTGAGTATTGACTTTTATGAAATATCATTAATTTTTTGAAATACACTCAATACTCTACGTATGCCCTGCTTTTGACTCAAGGTTAAGCGTTGCTAGAATTATCGTTTTAAATTTCTACATTTGTCTAGAATTGTATTTTAGACATCGTGTCTGGGTCTGTGCTACGATTGAGTGGGACACTGCCATTTTTGAGATATTTATAGGCACACTTGACCCTAAGGATTCGCTAAGAACTTGAGCACGAGTGGAAGTTAAGTATCTCGTTTTGAAACGGGAAAACAGACCAGCCATACTCCACTCAATGACAATTGACGCATCGCAGGCCCACACTCGGCGGAAATGTGACACCAGATTCGGGAGAAACATCCTTAAACAAGGGATCGTTTGTGCAGCGTCCCGTGAGCTTCATGCTTGCGTGAAAAATGAAATCGGGGAGTCGGTAGACAGTGCACAATCTTTCGATTACGCTCAAAACTGGTGATTCGTCTGCTTTTCATCCCTATGTTCGTCAGAATTAGACTAATTGTAAGATAAGAATTAGAATTCATAAGAACTAAAACCATAGTCGCCAAATGAGGGGAGGCAGCACGTATCGAGGGGAAACGTTACCCTCTCTCTCTCTCTCTCAGTACCGGGTTAGTCACGTGACATTGTGACACAGACTTGACTCAAAACTTGGAGAACTCTTTGAACTTTGATACATTAAGAACTACTTAAACTTTTAAATACAGAACACTCGCAACTATCTGAATTTTTAGAACAGTCAGAACGTATTAGAACGCTAAATAACTTCGAACTTGCTCAATTAGGACATCGTGAACTTGTACTGAACTTTTGAACTATTGCGAACTTCAAGTGTATTGTAAGAATGCAAAATGTACCGTTTTGAACTAGAGAATTAATTGCCTTGAAGCAACGGCAATATTGGATAGGACAACGCTCGAAACAAATCCTTTTCACCCAACCGAGCACCATTGTAATCAACATATTCTGTCAACGAACAACGAGTTTCTTGATTGAATCCATTTTTGAGTTTCTTCTACCATCGACGAATAGAGTGCATTCACCTAATTACTACCATATTTTTATCAAACATCGCATAATGTTTATTTTCCCACTAATATAAAAAGCATACAAGATAATCCCATTGATTGACGTCGATATAAATTGTATTTGAAAGTAAAATTAGATATGAAAATAAACGTTGAAGATACGACCTTAAAGGAATGGTGTCTATACAATAACAGACTTAGGCATTATCGAAATAAATTATTCAAGTATTGTATGATATAAATAATATACAGGGTGGCCCACGTAACTGTTAACAGTTCAATATCTCGAAAACTATGGCATCGATTTTAAAGTTCTTGGTCTTAAATTGCATGGATCTGAAGGGCCTTTTTAATTACATAAATTATAAAGGCATACTTTCCCTTTAAAGAGGGCCAAGGTACCTCTATAATTTTAAACAGAACCCCCTATAAAACGTTACATATCATATAGATTCTACAGGAAAAAACAAGTCAATTTTGTGGGAAACATTTTTTTGTCAGGTGTTTCCATAATGAGATATAACAGTTTGAAGTTTACGAATAAATACAATATTTCCGAGCGCTTCAAGTAACAAGTACATACCTACAAGTCGAAACTTCAAACTGTTATATCTAATTATGAAAACATCTAACAAAAAAATGTTTCAGACAGATGTTTTTAGTAACGTTTCATGGGGGGTTTTATTTAGAATTATGCAATTTAAAACCAAGAACTTTAAAATCGATGGCATAGTTTTCGAGATATTGAGCTGTTAAGAGTTATGTGGGCCACCCTGTATTATTCTATTTGGCCATATGTCATTTGATGTTACTCGCGTGTCTCCCACAGGACTTCGCTACCTGGCCCACTCAACGTGCCTCCCGCTTTCTGTTTATGTTTACGAGTCAATTGTACTCTCTGTCTTTAAATGTATGCATCTATTAATCCATGTAACCGTTCCTTCTGTCTGTATTGTCCTCTATATCGTCATTATTCTTCTTCATAACGTTCATAACTTCTTCGACGGATCGTTCTGTCCAAATCTCCAACGTCTACTTTATTTCTAGTTTTCAGAATTGATTGTTTTTCGAAAAATTCATCTTTGAAAATCCACTAAGTTTGCGTGCTTGATTCCTATTCAACACCACGCGAGTTCGTTGAACTTTCAAATTCGATTTTCCTCAAAAACAAAGCCTCGTATAAGATACTTATTTTTTACTTTCTGGAATAATTTTAATACAGTGAAAATAATATATTGGTAGCAAAGCCTCTTAATCTTTTCAATATTTTCAATTGCGCCTACTCAGTTTTGTCCTAAAATCCAGAGTCTACCAATAGCATTTCTTAAATACATTCTTGCATTCAAGCTTAAACAATTGATGTTTGTTTTTAAAGAACAGAATATCGAACGTAAATATGCAAGAGGGCAATTAAAGCATTACCGAATTTCGTTTACACGATCGTCCCTCTCACGTGGCAACCCTCCCCAATTTTCCCTACAGCGAGAAATACCTTTTTCCTCGCAGCATAAGTGCTCCACGTCGCAGTCATCCCCTTCATCGTCCTCTTCGTCGCCATTAGCTTGCTGTTTGCTCGAGGACGGAACGATTTCGGTGAACACTTCTGTCTTCTCGGTGACTCTGTCATCACGGGATATCATCACCTTCGGCCAGTTGCTCGACGCGAATAATTTCGTGACAGCTTTGCTCTTCCTTGCTTTCCCTTTGTCCTTCATTTTCTCTTCGTTTCTTCTTCTCGGCGAGCTTAGCGATTCGTTGTAATTAAACGTACATTCGAAGAAGAACGTCGTTGTTCGGCGTCGGTCTTGACGACCGTGAAAATAGTTCGTGACTCGTTCATTTCAAAACAAATGTTTTCTAGAAAATTGTAGATATTATATCGCATATCGTGGCGCGGAAAAAGTTCGAGGTAGGGGGGAGGGGGCGACTAGAAGCATGCGAAGCGTGCAGAAGGCGTACCAAGAGGAAAACCGAAGGGGAAAGAACAGATCGATAGAAAATTGATCCGATTCAAGTACACATTCGCATTTTCCACGCACAGTTCATTCGCTAACCATTTTTCAACCTTCCGGTGTTCCCGTTTTTCGAAATGATAAAGCTTCGCCGAAAACGTGTCCCGCATTTTTCGCACACTGTGTCACTTCGCTTGAATTGGTAAACGCGCCTCGAGAGAAACATTCGTTTAGCTTGGAAACGTGCGTGCCGTTTAATGCAAAAATGATGTAATAATATCGAATAATAAATAATAATAATATCGAAGGATTTTACGCCTTATGCGAGCCATGCTAAAATTATATCACAAATACAGTAGGACCCCCGTTATCCTGACCTCCGATGTCTAAACTCTTTAGCACCCCAACATGCTTCGGTTGTAAATAGCTCAATTTACGGCGAACCATATGCGATACTATTTATTGTACAAATTGATAAAAATCGAATCTAGCATTACAACAAAGTAACTGTTCTAATATTCGAACAGTCATTCCACTGTATTTGATTTGACGACGATGAATCCATTGAGTTCTGGCGTTAAACCGAACATATTGACTTGCAACACCACTTTCACATTAAACGGCGTATGTTTCAAAGAAAACTGACGTGGAAACACTGTACGGGAATTTAGCAGGCGATAATGACGATTGTAAAACATTTTATAACCGTGGAAAAGCAATCGGGAACCGCATACGTACATCGGAAAGCGAATCGAAGCTCTACCGCGCGAAAAATGAAGTCGGCAACCGAGGAATCTCGCGCGTCGCGCACGATTGCAGTCGTTCCCTCTTCAGGAAAACTTCTTATTTAGGAAACCCTTCGCAATTGGCTGACTAGAACGCACTCGTTTGGCGCAGCTCGTGAATAAAATGTTTACTCGCTGGACAAAGAGAACGACGAGTGCTTCTTTTCCCCGATATCGGTTTTGCGTTTGCCACTTCCAATCCTACGCTCTACGGCAAAAAAACCACGCAAATCTGTGCTATGAAAAAGAACTTGTTCCGCCGATGTGTTCAGTATTACTGTTCACGTCGTGAAGAGAATTTTTTGGTAAACTAAAATTAATAGTGAACCTACCAAGCACAAAACATGTAATAATTGGAGTCGTTATGTTCATTTGCATCAGTTTGTATTTTCAATGAATTCATGAGATAGATTTATATTAAAAGTAAATATACATAGTATGATTTGATAACAAAAATATACTTAAAATATTGTTTTGTAACAACACCGGAAGAAATTGAATTTTACTGATTCAGGCGTATTTGCTGATTTATTGGTTTCGAAATTTAAGTTGATTTTATACATTTATAACAGAAACGAGTAGATCGAATGCAATAAAGTAAAACCATTTAAAGAATTTAAATATTCTGTTGAAATATTTTCAGCTTCCTACTATTATTAAGAAAAGAACAAAGCATAATAAATATTTAAAATGGAGATGTAATTTTAATGAAACCAATTTAATATCTCTTTTCCTTAAATATTCATTATATTTTAAAATAACTATAATTAATGAATATAGGCACAGTACTTGGTATCCTCACAGTAATTGGGTCCCTTACCCTAGCTCCTGCAGTTTGAAAATAATGCACAGAATTCTTGTTTCGTATAAAAATCCGCAATCTAATTATAAGCAATGCTGGTGTTACAGATGTGAACGTAATTAATAAGACGTATAATACTCCTCTGCTTTTATGACTTCTACTAACCGCCTCGGCACACTACCCATTCAGTTTTTAAAATGTCTTATGCTATTTCTATCCAGCTGCTTCCTAATGTTTTCAAAAATTATAGTTTTGTATTTCAATTTTTTTTATTATTGTTTTATTTATTATCTATTGATTCCCGATGGGTGCTGATATGAAATTATTTTGCATAACGGTAACAATTTTCGAAACGAACTTGCTGGACTTACACCGTTTCTACTATTTTAGAAAGAGACCCTTCCGCAACAATTCTATACTTTATTACAGCCAATTTTGCTCGAACATCTGTTTTTCCCACATCCTGTCATAATGGAGCCACATCACCGCATTTTACATCGTGTATTATTAATTTATATTGAAATGTTTCATTTTCCTTTCTAGAAAAATATTTCCTTGTATCATTTAATCGTAGCTACAATTTCGATTCGTTTTCATATAAAACTTTACTTTACTGTTTTCTTCGACATACAGCGACAAACAGCAATTTAAAAAAATAAATTCAAAACAACTCAAGCTGTTTGGTCTAATCTTAAGGAAGTTATTCGTTTTCAATGTGTGTGTACGAATACTTTTTACTCTGACTGTAAGTACTGTAAATATTCCACACACAAACAGATGAATATATATTATAAACTACCAAGGTAGCTAAAAAAATATCAAAATGCAATAATAACTATAAACATACAGGGTGGACCGATAACTTTGATCATCTTGAATATTTTCGTTATTTGTAATAATATGAAACCACGGTATGTGCAAAACTTGCATGGAAGGAGCAAAACTGATTACACACTATTTGAAACAGCATAACTTTTTTCAAATTAATCCAAATAACTTTAGTGTTTTTGAGTAGTTAGAAGGATTAGTTTATTAGACGAGGTGTAAAAAATGTTCATGGATATTTCATGGATATTGGTTACTTAGTTTACGAGTAATAAATTATTAATTAATTAATAATATTTTCATTACAATATCCCCCCTCTATACCATACATATTGTATGTTTGCATATTATTATAAATAACAAGGAACTATTCAAGGTAGTCACAAGTTATTGACTCACCTTGTATAAACATTGATTATACAAGTATATACAATTATTTGAATCCTCAACGACATGTTTTCCAACCACAAGTAGTCCAACGACAGTTCAGTAATAATTAATAGTAAACTAAACTCTAATTGTAAATATATTTTAATTTCTTAATTATAGTATTACTTAAAATTTGAAGGATCATGGCACAATGAACACGTTAAACTTCAATAAATAACTTACTAATTGAGCTATAAAGTTTTATGCAAAATTTTCTATAGCAACTGCAAGAAATCGAAATTAAATGAAAAGTTATTCTTTTAATACTTTTAGTAAATTGGTAAAAATATGGCTGTATTCTCAAATTCTTCTTGTCTTCGCTCGTTCCTGTTTCATTTTTGCAATAAAGTCTTCAGTCTACTTACTATAGTGATTTTTATAGGAACAGCTTGGGTTCTGTCCTGTCCATGAACACGACAGGTCTCTACAAAATTCTTTTTGCCGCACGACAAAAAACACCGGTGTTCGCTAAAGTTCGCTTAGCCATATTGATTGGTTTTGGACTATACACATACAGTGGATTCAAAAAGTATTTGAACACTAAATATGTATCCTATTGTCGAGAATTTGCGTATACTTAAACTGCAATAATTTCGTTCAAAATGATAGTACGACAATAAATTCAGACTCGTTTTAAAGCTATATTTAGCGAGATTCTTTCGACAGTGTAATAGTTTTGTAGTTTTTCACGAAAATGTTATATATTCAAACGTCTGCGAACACTTTGAAAAGCTGCGAAAGATTTAAAGATTCGAGCTTCCTTTTTACAACGATACCTTGAAAATTGATGTACAATTTTTTTTAGTCGTTTGATCGAGTTTTGAGTCAGAGGTGTGCCGTCAATTGTACAGTAGCATAAGTTACACCAGAGCCGGGCAACTGGCGGCCCATGGGCCGCAAACTGTTTCTTTCCCTTGTTCTCAGCTTTGCTCTCAGTGGGGCGCATGCAATAGATCATTGATGCATGAATAGTTAACCTAACTCACTAACAATTTTATTGCACTGCAAATGATATGAACCGTTGTGTGAGTTTTTTCAACGGCAGTTACTCTCTACACTCCTTACTATTATCTTGCGCCCCACGTTTTTCGTTTTAAATTCACAATCATAAATTTTCAGGACTATCTACATATATAGGGTTAGGAATCTGTATAGGACTAGGAAAAATTATTTTATACTTTTTAACCGGTTTTAAAAACTTGGAATATTAAACATTTTTTTAATTTAAATATTTGTATCACAATTTACTACACTCATGAGAACAT
>CM052146.1:581938-593507 GCA_028454255.1 Halictus ligatus | reverse complement strand
TTATTTTCCATATAGATACAATGAAATTTCAACTTGGAGTGATCGAATATTTCGTAATATCCAGAGCATATGTATATTTTTCTTGCAACATAAATACATATTGTCAGCAGACAAGTGACGTGTAACCACATGTGCGTTTTCCCACCTAAGGAAAGCCAACGTCACAGGGAAACTTGGCGACGACGCCGACGGACAGAAGGGGTGAATCCCCTTCGCATCCACCCCATCCACGCATTGTCGTAGAATTATTTAAAAATCAAACATGCTCCGTAACATTGAAAACATTTTTGTGCATCAGCGGGCGCACAAATTAGGGCAACATCTGTACGAAAAATGGATTCTTTTTCTTCAGAAAACGTTCTCGCAATACTGGGGTCCCTCATGAGCTCAACTTTCTGTACACTCACTTTAGCTATTGTATGGTAGAATCACAAATGTTTCAAAAACAGAGAATAAACAGTTCTTGAGAGTAAAACTTTGAATTGAATTGGTAAAGATAGATATTTATTTACTCATTTACAAAACAGTTCTCGATCATTGGCAGGCATGCATCGACCGGCGGTCAGTTGCCGACACATTGAAAGATATTATATCTTTGAATTTTGGTCTTGCGATTGACCTAAATCGCAGTTTCCCACCATTTTTGCCATTTTTAATTATCGATAAACTCGTAGCAACTTTAAACGACACTGTGTGTAACATACATAAATCTACAAGGGTACATTCACTTTTGTTCGCAGTTTCAATATTAAACAAGTTATTAGTTGTTGAAGGGTGTCAACTTAATTTTGTCCCCGACTGTATGTTACGACCTATATAATATTATTAATATTTAATGTAAGACAACAGTACGACTACTAAATAATCAAAAAATAGAATTAAATATTTTGTTTACCGCAAGCTACATTTGTAAATTTCGAGCAAAGGTGGACAATATTTGGCGAAATAAATATTTCAAATACTATTTGATATTTTAGATTTTATTTGCATTGAAAAATAATATTTTAAATAGGATATGTAACTGTAAAAATGAAATATTTAATTTTGACAATCTGAACCACAAAATAAAATATTTTTATCTCAAATACATGAATCATAAAATAAACACTCACATTTTAGCAATCTAAAATATTTTATGTTAATAATCTAGCATAAAACAAAATATTTTGATCTCACTTGGAATATTGGATCATCTTATAAGTAATGCGGTTTTCCAATTCATTCTTTAATTTAAAATTTAAGAGTTTCTGTCGTCGATTTGTTAAAAGACATTAAAAAACGAGTTTCAGACAATTATGGTAAAAGGTATTTCTGATAAAGTTGAAAGTATTTCCTTGGGTCGTCGTTTACTCAAAAATTTATTGAACGCAAACCATTATTTTCAGCAAAAATATTTTAAATAAAGAATTAAATAAAATATTATGTTCAAAACCTATTGGATCAAGTAAAAGATTTTACTTTGAAAGTTATGTGCATACTTTAAAATAAATAGGATTATTTAAAATAGCATTTTACTCAGTTCTGGTTTCAAGCGCGTGTTTCCTACAATTAAACTATCTTTACCAAGTATCTTTAGTATCTTCTTTTTAAAGTATCTTTTTTGGAAGAAAAAATCTGTTTTTCGGAGTAATCGGAACGTATCTCAGTGTGATATCGAACAAACAAACGAAACGATCGACGTTTAACGTTTCGAAACATTTAGCACGTCTTTCAGTCACCGGTACTCCTTTCTACCAGTGAATCCAACCTTTGTTCACTGATAAATAAACTGCGGATTTTCATGCAAAAATACACTTTGTCGGGCTAAGTGGACTTGAACATAAATTAAATCATTTACTTCGGCGAATTGTAAACAAATTCGTTATGCTATAAGTGTATCAAATTTGCGGTTTAATCCGAACTGTTTTCACACTGTTTCTATACATTCATTGCATAAAATAGTTTTATTTATATGGTGGTTCATACAGTGGATTAGGTCGTGTCAAAAATGGCTACAATTTGCAGAACATCATTCTCAAAGAATCAGAAGAATGCAAAATTCAAGTTCTGTAAACATCATCCAAAAATCCCCCCCTCCAATTGCGACTGTAGACCAAGTCATGTGACTTATTGTTGCGTCCCTTGCAATGAGAAAGAGGTAGAATATTACTTGTTTTCACTATTACCGTATTACGAACGTCTGTGTTAATTTATACACATATAGCGATGCATAAATTATTGTACTGCAGTTATTACGCAACAAGAACTGTTTCTATAAATAACGCTTAATATATGTGCAGTATAATAATTTTAAAGGGTAATGAACTTTATTCAATTAATTTGTATGCAATCAATATGCCTCTTAAATTCAAATGTAGACTTTGTAGAAACCACAGTGTTCTACTGTACATAGAACATAATACAAAAATAAATACTTAAGTACTGATTACTTGTGAAAGAAAATGGAAACGTATGAAAAAATTGTTTGCACACTTCGTTATTACCATTCTTAATGAATGAATATGTGAAAGGCTTTTTGTTAATCATTTTTAATTTTTGTACAAGGAATTAATTGAATTGTAAAAACGTGGAGTAGAAAAATAGAATGAAATAATTCCCGTTCTCTTAAAGATTTCATTAGGTAAAAATAATATAAAATAAATGTTAAGCTGTAATATGAATTATCGTTTTTAAAAATTTTATTTTATCATATCTAACAAAAATGTAAAATCAACAATCAATGTATTACCCTACAATTCCAACATGCATCTGTTCTTTCATTCCCCGATATGCAACTAATTCTAGAGTGATCAGGGTGGACGTATCAAAGAGTATTTCATTCTCCAAATAAAAGAGAAATATACAATACTTTGTACTGAGCATGCACTTTAACTTTTTAGAAATGAATGGTGACCGTCATAAAAATTTAAATATTACTTATGCGTGATACAGCGATAAATTTAATTTTGCTGCACTTATTTGTACTACTAGACTTTGTTTTAGTTATCAACGGCTACGTTTAAACGTACAATGAAAAGTAATAATAATGAACACTTGGTATTGTTATCCTTTAGACATTTCAGTCGACTAAAGGAAGAGTCAAGCGCGAGATGGGAAAACCGGGTAAGCTTACAAAAAAGAAACCGCTCCCCGCAAAGGTCTTGACGAAGGAGGAATACCAAATATTTCGGACATGCAGTGACTCTGTGGTGAAAGAGGAGCGCGAAGTAAACCTCAAAATGGAGGCAGAGGAAAGAGAGAGGCTCATAAAGGAGAGTATGCAGAGAAAGGAGGAATTTCGTAAATTGGACAAGGACAGGCCCCGAGAAAAAAGCGCTGAGTTGGCCGAGATCGAGGAGGAGGCCAGGAAAAGGACTAAATACGTGCTCGAGAGAGCTCAGAACATGAAACTGGAACAGGAAGAAGAGATACAAAAGTGCAATAGGATTATTCTGGAAACTAAATGTCGTGCTATACGCGATGCGCAGGTGAATGAACAGATTAAGATAAAAACTAGAGATGTAAACGTAAGACGGATTTAACGCGTTGCCTGTGTTCGCCATACAGTTAGCAGAAAGGAAGCTGATTGAGATTGAGCTGGAAGAGGAAGAGAAGCGTTTGAACGACATGGTGGAGAACGAAAGAAGATGGGCGATTAAAGAAGAACTTAAGAAGGAGCAAGAGATGGCGGCAAAAAAATTGGAGTTCGCCAGCAGCTTGATGGATCAAATACGCGAGAACGAGGAACAAAGACTTCTGGAGTTTGCAAGGAAACAGGAAGAAAGTCGGCTAATTAATTTAAGTAATATTGCTTGGCAACAGTCAGAGATTTCGAAGCTGCAGAACAAAGAGGCCGAATTCGCTCGAACTCGACAGGAAATCGCAGAGGGGAATAAACAATTAAAACACCTAAAGGCTATGGAGGAACAAGAAAATAAGATCATTGATATTAGGTATGCGTTTCGTTATTTTAAATGAAGGTTGACAATCCAATATGTTTATTTGTAGGATTCAAGAGTACCAAAGGGACAAAGAAGAAAGGGAGGCAAAACTGGCTGAAAAACGAAAGGAAGAGAAAATGAGAAAGGATGAAGATAGAGCGAAAGTGGCGTCCCAGACGTTGCGGAATCAAGACACACAAGTATATTATTTTGAAAACGGTAAAAAACCTGTAAGTGAAAATTGAATTACTGACTTATTTCTAGGCACGAATAGACGAGCTAACCGTTGCCCGGATTCAAGAAGAAGTGGAGCGAGAATGGAGACAAAAAGAGAAGGAAGAGGCTCTCAGACGAGCTCAGGCGCAGAAGAGTCTAATGGAAGAACGAGAGAAACAAATAAATAATAAACGAATAATGCAGGCGATTGAGATTGAACGAGAGCGACGCGAGTTTGAAAAAATTGTACGCGTTCAGAAAGAAGCTTTCTGTCGAGAACAGAAAGAACTTGAGAAAAAGCAACGGCGATCTTTAATTCACAGGAGTGAAATACTGAAACAGGTTCGCTTCGTATCTTCCCAAATTAAAATGGCATCTAAAAATAAAATTACATAACGTCGTAATCGAATCATCTTCTTTTTTTTCGTCAGGTAAACGAGAAAGAAAGGGAACGCATCGAAGCTCGGCAAAAGATGTTCGAAGAAGGTGTGGCGATTCGCACGGAGGCTGAAATACGTAAGAAAAAATTGCGAGAGGCAATAGAGAAAAAATGCGATGAGATGAGGAGCAACAAAGTACCTGACATGTATATAAACGAAGTGAAACGAATGATTGAGAATATCCATTGAAGGACACGTATATTTATGTATGTATCTCTGCTTGTGAAGTTCATACGCTACTGCCTTATCATGTTACTTCCATAACATGACAACATTCGGATCGCGTTCGACAATGTCCTCAATCTGCGCCGCCGACTGACCCGTACTACAACAAATTTCGTCCAGACTATACGTTCCCGTGAAATATTTGTATACAGGATTGTTTTTCATTTCGTCATTACAAGGAGATCCTGGCAGACATATTGGGTACTGAAATAAAAAATGAACGTGGATAAATTTAAATAAATATGTACCGATGCTTCTTTATTTAGAAAAGTTAAGAAGTAAACCTTATACACTCTACGAATGAGACCTTCGATGAGACCAAATTGTACCAGCCTTCTTTCATTGATTCTCAGATTCTGAGGATTAAGCCTTTGGCACAAGTCCCTCATGCTGCTACCATGTGTCATACTCGCATACATTCTGTATATGTCTCTGAGATACGCGGGTTGTCTAGCTGTCGGAAGCATGAGAAACATAGCTTTATAAAATGCATCTTTTTACCTTTGTAGATCTTTACATTACAAATATAAAGCTTACGAAATTTTGAAGCATATGCTATACACCGTTCCTGTAATTTAGTGTTTTCTGCCAACTCTTTTAATTTAGATGTTGCTGCATAAACATTACTGTACTGGAATATTGGGATCAATGTTACCACGCCGTAATACCTAGAAAATAAATAATATTTAACTCTCATTTTCGCAACATAACGTGTCCCTCGTGTGTCCAATTGACACAATCGTAAAACATCGAATGAAATGAAACAATAAATAACTAACTTTGCTAACTGTTTTATTGAGAATAAAGTAATAAATATTTACACATGTTGCTCGCAATTCTCAATTTCATCCACACGTGTTCGACTTCATTTTGTTTTGATCAAACAAAAAGAATACGTAATGTCTCTTCTTTGCTCCTTCAATTTTACGCCAACTTTTGATATCCAAAGCTATGCATATCTAGCTGCATTCTGAAGGGGTGGTGCAGTGAATACGTAATTGTCATGTAACAATTACAAAACAGCCGTCAAAGGACTTGAAAAAACGTGAAAATTATGTGCGTCAGATTGTCACGTCGGGGCTCTTTTTGTAACAAATGTTATCACATTTTTTTCCCATGTTTTGTTATTGACAATACTAAATATATGTATTTCATGTTAAAGGAATAAAAGTCATAAAGTGTTAGATCAATTGTTCTACAAATGTTAGGATAATAACATTCTTTATGTGAAAAATGTGTCAAATTGACACGAGGGACGAATGAGGACTAAATTGAAAAACTTATGTGAAATAAATTCTTATGTACAAATATTTACACAAGGTTCTGCACACAGCTCTTAACGAGATTATTTTCTACATCTGCTTCTGCTGCTATTCGTGCAACGTGATTAAATCCATCGATATAAGGCAATACTTGTTGCGTAGTCAAATCCCATTGATCACTCTGAAATGCTTCACGGCCTTCCAAGAATATTGGTACCTGATGATCAAGAACTGGTTTCGGCTCAGGTGCTAACTTTATGACTTTCAAGTGGGACGTCATTGTCCCCTCTAATAAAATATTATACTTCATATTTTTTATATATCTGGATAAAAGTGTTCATTTCAAGTATTTCTTACCTGTTAATGTACACATTTTGTGCATATTTAGATCCTGCATCACCTGTTGAAGCATTTCTGCTAATCTTGTTTTATCATCAGATGCTGACAAAAAACAATTTTCTATTTCGAGAGCCATCTAAAAAATGAAAGTTATTGTGTAAACTAAATATTAGCCATATGCAAAAGTTCCCATTGTTTTTTCTGGAGAGTGTGCAAAATATTGTCAAGTATTTATTTTCCACTGTCTTTCTCATAGCAAATTGATTCTATCACAAAAAGATGATATAATCCTTAATTTTAATATAACATTTTCTAAAGTAGGTGTGTTGTAAAATATGAAATAGCTAATAATCTAATAAAATTGAATCAGATTCAATTAATTTAGTAATAAACGTGTAAGCATCATCACAGAACTAACAATAATTTTCTAACTACTTTATTTAGTAGTATTTTCAATTCATAAAATGCGTCATGGAAACAATGAAGTGCATATTTTCTATTGTCCAAATTGCTAGTCCTAAATCCAAGTAAAAACATAGTTACTAAATTTGTTAAAAATCTAGATAACTATGGCATAAAAAATCGTTCTGATTGTCCTCCTCTGTTAACATTGCATCAAACGTGTGCAATCTGAAGCCTAGCATTTTTTATCGAACAGTTGCAGCTACTACCGTAAAAGAAAATGGTAAAATTTAAATCAAGAAACATACATTGGTTCTTAAAGCCAGCTAACAACAAACAAGGGTAATTTTTGCATGATCCTTATAAACAAATACTTACCAGAAAATCAGACATCTTTTTAACAACAGGTTCATAGTGCACTGTACGAGCTCCTGCATCGCATACAAAGCACAAGTTAAAATAAAAAGCGTTTCTAGCATATTTCTTATCATCAATTTTTACAGGAAACCCTAAAATCTTATAGTCTTTCAACGTTCTAAGAAAGAAATGAAAAATTCCATTAATTTTATGAACGAATAAATCAACGCTCTAAATCAGGCTTGTCAAGCCATCATTGCTTGTAGAACAGATATGGCTGTTTCTCCTCTTTGCCTGCTCGGCGTGTCAGTCCCTGCTATGTCCACTCTGACTTTCCCTTTGGCACGAGGCCCACGACTGCTGCACCGGCAAGTTACTCACCACTATGTACTACGTATTCGTGGACATGTGCATGTCGAACAGAAAGTCAGAGTAGACATAGTGGAAACTGACTCGCCGAGCAGGCACAGAGGAAAAACAGCCACATCTGCTCCATGAGCCATCATTAAACAGGCCTGCTCTAAATTAAAAACAATACTTACACAGTGATTGTACTGCGTTGCAATTGTGCCTTTGGTATAATATAGACACTGACATTATCAAAAATGTCCTTTGAAATAAAGTTATCTGGCACCTAAAAATGACATAACTATTGTACATAACTTACTTAAAATCACTTATTAGTGAAGTTATAGGAAAATTGCTAACCTGACAAGTAATTTTTGGACCTGCAATATGATGAAATTCTGAAAAGAATATACATCTAATAGGATCTTCTCGTCCCTTGTTTTCTGTATCATTTACCATTGTTACTGACATTATTTCCTTGTTTTGTGCTTTCATCAAACTCGATTCTCTATAATTCACAGAATAAGTTAATAAACATGTTAAAATGTATTTATGTTTCCTATCGCGACACTAGTTGAATACGAACTTAATCCATTCTTCTTTTGCACATGGTAAATAAACTTCTACAGATCAACTTTCGCGTTGACTGATAAAGCTCCTCAAATCCAAAATTCATCCTCAACATATGCTCGGATTAAAAAATTTGCTTGTTGACATACTAATTTATAAAATTTCAATTGTTGTACTTGTTTTAAAATGTTCGAATGCATTACCAGAGAATTTCCTCCTTGGCATTACAGATTGTTACTAATTAGTGACGGGGAAAAAGTAACTGACCCGCTATAACCACAGACGAGGTATAGAACAGACCTATCATCCAATGTATTTTCGTGGCCCACTTCTGTGCTATAATTACCAGAGAGGATAGGAGAGTGCTCACGCCCAGGGTTTCGGCGTTTCCACTTTCGTGACATCGCCGTTTTTAGCATGGCAGAGAACCGGTCCGTCTTTTAGCATGGCACAGAACCGGTCCGTCTTGTAGCATGACCACAGACGAGGTATACGAGTAGACCAATCACCATATGGGGCTTCGTTCTCACATGTAAACAACTGGTTTTCTTACGCCCTCTACGCTGACGAACGATAAATGCTGGAACTAGATCGACAAGAATGATCAAATCTGGTCAAATACAAATGATTGACGCTATCTACATATCTGATGTTATGACTATATGTTCAAATTATATTTTTTTATTTGATGTCATAAAAAATATAATATTAATTCTTACAAATACAATATTAATAATAAATACAATATTAAATAATTATAGTTATCATGTTTTCAAATTATAGAAATACAATTTTCATACATTTATTTTATACAGTTTATTTACACATTTCTCCATGCGTATAATCATTAGTTTCGATACAAGGGTACAATTACGATCTGCAATTTCCATGTAAGAAGATTTTAATTTTGTTGCGTTAAATAAATTTGGACAAATTCCTGGCCAAATGTCGATTTCCCCGAACCATCGACTAATTGTGGATGGACTTGGCAAATAAAAACCAAAAATGTCACGCATTTTATGGTACAAAACGGGAGAAGTGTGGTGCATTGTCATGCATAATTGTTGCTCATTTTTCGAAAAAATTCGCCACGATTTGGGTTTAAATAATATGAGGATAACAAAAGTCAATAATTACCCGGAAATTCTTTTAGAAATTGCTTTTTTCAAACATATATCATCGATATCGCCTGAAGAAAGCTTATCTTGCAACCGTTTCATTATCTTACACTTTGCCCGCAATTGCAAGCGAAGAGTCTTAGATTTTTTCTTCTCTTGTTCTAATTGCACCTGGGTTTCTATCAGCTGCTGTTCCAAGCCATTGCAACTTTGTAATGATGACATGTCATCCTGTATAGTCATAGTGTATGACTCAGTGTTAAAACTATTATTATTCATATCGGACGAAGGAAAAATTTCCGGTACGGCATCTTTGCGTAGTCTACCCGACGCGTAAAAAGAATGATTAGAAAAATGTTGACTGCACACATACTAATTTTGTAATTTTTTATCAGACATTTCCACCCAATCATCTAAACCACAGTTAATCAGCCACGTTATGCACCTATCACTATCTCTCGTTGGAAACGAATGAAAAGAAATATTGTTCGTTGTATTACGGTTTATGAAATCACAAAAGGGATAAGCACACTTTTTATAGTGAGTTTTCCGTTCATTCCGCTTCATTGTATGCGAGAAATAGGATAGCAAAGTGATTAGAAAGAAAATAAGCAGATTACGGAACACTAGCTTTCTGTAATAGTAAATGCGATATTTACTAAGCGCAACCAATATAAAATAATATATATATATATGTATGTATATGATTTATCTGAATATAAGCTTCCCCACGTAGAAACGTCTCCTTCGATGCACTCGTGTAACAGGCGTAACGAAATTAAAAGGACACGACATTCTTTTCATTTATAGAATCTCCGACGTGAGATTTAAAATTCTATCAGCAACATCGGCGTTGTAGAATATTCGTTCCACAATACAAGTTCCGGCTGATACGGTAGGATGTGACACGGAATGATAAGGAGGCTCTAGAGCCTCCGAGCGTGAGACAAAAAATACATTGGGTGATTGGTCTACTCCTGTACCTCGTCTGTGCTAAAAGACGCACCGGTTCTGTGCCATGCTAAAAGGCGGGCCGGTTCTGTTCCAGGAAAGACGGACCAGTTCTGTGCCATGCTAGGCTAAACAAATGTCCGCACTATATCGGGAACGCCGAAAACCCGGGCGTGAGCACTCTCCTATCCTCTCTGACGTGAGCACTCTCATTCCTCTCTGATTTTATCAACTCCCTATCTTTTATCGCGTCGTGCGAGTCATCTATGCGTACTATAATACATTAAGGTTGCTTTCCAATAAATTCATACAGGTTCATGTGATAACGCCACAGTAGATATTCTGAGGTACTTCACAGAATGGGAAATCGGGGGAAGACCCGATTTGAAGCAGCAACGATCATGTAAAACGGCAAGGATTACTGTGCAACATGTCAGTGTTTTCAGAGCTTGTGAAAGAGATACAGTGATAAAGAAGCAATACCATTGTTTATATTTGCGTTTCTGTAAGTTACCAATCACTATTGAATTACGAATTTCTTATTCTAACGACATCAGGTGCCATATAGTTGCATGCTTATTTATGAAAATAATGATATTATTAACAAAATGGAGTGTAATTATCTACAAAGTGGTTCTATTCTCCGACTTTGATGAAATCTGAATATGTTATGCAGTTTGACATTTTGAACAACTGCACTGGGTATATATATAACAGGAATGCGCGACATACGTCATTCTATTCGTTTTGATGTGCTGAACACAAAATGTAGTTGTCATTCGTGGCGCAAATGAATAGTTTTCGAGATATTCGCGAAATAGTACCCCTACTACCCCATGAACACTGCGTATACCAGTGATGGGCACGTACGGGCACGTATGCCCTCTGCTGGGATATCGATCAAGATTTCTCGCACGTGCGTGGCGATTATAGCCTCAGTAACATAAAATTCTTGATAAAGTATGCCCTCTGCTGGGATATCGATCAAGATTTCTCGCGCGTGCGTGGCGATTATAGCCACAGTAACATAAAATTCTTGATAAAATGGGGTGCCTTCATCGCTCTAGAAAATTTTAAAAATTGTTAATAAAAATAACTATTCTAACCAAAAAGAGAAAAGGTCATGGAACAAAAAGTACTTCATCGACTAAGATCATATTGGTTACAAATAGGGATTATAAGTAACCGAAAAGGCTATAGCCGGGTTTGGGGGTCAAATTTTATTCTAATTTGCACCCATCGATAGCCTACCAGAAAAGATACCTTTAAGCCAAGCTTTAGCCCTATAGCTCATCTGTAAGGGTAGTTATAGCGGAAAAACGAAAATTCAGTTTTTCGCCCATTTTCCCCATTTAATGACAATTTAAAATTCTGAAAAAAATCTGACACATGTCGGACACCAAACCACATACTTTGAGTCG
>CM052146.1:529617-581838 GCA_028454255.1 Halictus ligatus | reverse complement strand
CGACTCAAAGTATGTGGTTTGGTGTCCGACATGTGTCAGATTTTTTTTAGAATTTTAAATTGTCAGTAAATGGGGAAAATGGGCGAAAAACTGAATTTTCGTTTTTCCGCTATAACTACCCTTACAGATGAGCTATAGGGCTAAAACTTGGCTGAAAGGTATCTTTTCTGGTAGGCTATCGATGGGTGCAAATTAGAATAAAATTTGACCCCCAAACCCGGCTATAGCCTTTAATATAACTTCTTTTTTTTACCTTAGTTAGACTATAATGTATATTTATCACATATTGTAGGTTTACACATATTACAAGCAGAATATATCAGAATGTCGATGCCCAATGAATCAGCACAAGAAGAATCGCCGGCGAAAAAGTGGACAGGAAGAGTTGTTGAGGGAATAAAAGGCGGCTCATCTATGCAAACACGCTTCCAAGTACTTAATAAGAAGAAGTTAAGCAAAGAGACAGTAGCGGGTATTCAAGACATGACTATGGGAAAAATAAAAAACGGATATCCTACTGGTAAGCTTACGATCGGAAGGTTTAAAAGCAGCTAGAAGGAGAAATAAAAGCTAGAAATACAAATTATAAAACAATATGATGATTTTTGTGTTATTAAATAATTTAAGATTAAGTAAATTAAAGTGAATAAAATTAGGTTTATTATAAAATTTAATAAATATATAGGGTATTTCACCTAAGCTGACCACCTTAAATATATCGCTTATTTTGTATGATAAAGAAAACGTTAGGGGGATAAAATATTTTGTTCGAAGGCCCCAATACGGTGATGGGCCGAATTTTTTTCTCAAGGTCATTTTTTGGAGATTGCAAGATCATCGTATTTTTTGAAAATGGAACTGCATATTTTCACTACAACAGTCCTAAAGTTTATAAAAGAACAAATCCAACGAGGTGCAGTATGTTGATCTTCACGTGACCTTTAGCGAAGAAATTATGAAATGTTTGTTAGTAACTTCAGTACGCATTCCGGGACGGTAAATGAAGGAATTTCAATTTCATTATTCAGTCTTAACTCGGTGGGCCATAATTTTCTGCTAAGATTACCGCTTTGATAATAATGCTTGTAAACATATTTCAATTGATGAAAGGGGAGGAAAAAAGGAGAAGGCTTGTTTACAAGCAGCAGAGACAATTACACGGTACACTGTTAGCTATAATAGCTGTTCGTATAATAGTGTGAGACACTTCATTTTCTATTGCAGTTGACCTTGCGTGACCTTGAATAACCTTCATGATAGGTCATTGTATTCGTCTTGAAACACACTAGCAGAATATACATAAAAAACCATACCGTTCCATTTTAAAAAACAGAGTTGACCTTCATATCTCCTTGATGTCTCCACCTATAAAAAAATTAATGACATCAGATTACGATCGCCTAGGTATCAAGTTAGTTTGGTATGATGCATTTTCTTCTATCTACAAAAGCAAGCGAATTATTCAGGTGACCTGTTTATAGTGCCCCACCCTGTATAAGAGCAATTCAACTCAGACAGAACTATTTATTCTAGCTATGAAATACTGCTGTGCTCCTTCATTTTAAACATGAAATTAATTCAAGCTTTTCTTTAAATACGTATAGGCAAAGCAACAATACGCTTTGATACTGGAAAAAACACGGGAACTAACCCTCATATTAACATCGATCCGAAAGGATTTCCCAGCAGAAAAAATCCCCATATAGAGGTCCCCGCAGGGGTAGTGAAAGGTGCCCAAGTTCTCAACAGCACTTTGAAATATGCAGGTATTGCACTAACTGTAGCCTCTGCAGCAGTCGAGGTTTGGCGAATTGGTTGTGCCATCCACGACGACATTTTCGTGAACGAACATGCAGACGAGATAATTCAAGAATTAGAGGATGCCATTAAGAAACTGAAGAAAACTTTTGAAGGCGAAAATAATTTTAAGAGAAAGCTAGATATAAAAGAGAGTATAGAAAAGCTGGAGATAATTCTGAAAGATGTAAGGCGTACAAAAAAAGCACCTGTGAAAACTATTAAAACGGTTGCATCCGCGGTTGGTGGTTGGAGTGGAGGTTTTGCAGCAGGTGCTGGAGGTGCATGGGCTGGTGCAGGCACTGGCGCTACGATTGGTGCTTTGTTTGGTCCAGTGGGTGCGGTTGTGGGTGCTCCTGTCGGTGCTGTGTTGGGTGCAATTGGACTTGGAATTGCCGGTGGGATTGCCGGAAGTTCCCTTGGAGAAAATGTAGCGGACGCAGGGTTAACTCTTTTGGATGATTGAGAACTATTTTGCAACGGAGACATTTTCAATCTCTTACTGTGTTAAGAAATGGTTCGCTGATTTCGATTAATGAATATCTGTTAAAAAGGTTGACACCAAAATTGACCTTGAGCATAATTCCCGAGGTCAATTGTTTTTTATTTCATCGTTTAGTACTCGTTCAGTACTCGAGGAACCATAGGTTGCAAATGAACAGTATTTTTACTTAATATGTATAAAGGTGTATGCATAATATGTAAACTACTTAATATGTATAAAGGTTGTGTACCTATTTCATGTGTGTCCAGTGTGTCTCAGAATTGGGTACCACCGTGGAAAGAGTAATTCTACAAGAGCAAATAAGTCGAATAAATGAAATAAATTTTTTTCACTTGACCTTTCATTTCCAAGAAAATCGTGCTTGAAAGATCCTCCTATTCTTTGATAAAATACCGAACATAGAAAAGGACAGTGAAGCTAGAAAACTTCTTTATTTTTCATTATTTTTTGGGGGGGGGGGGGACTTTCACTAACATATTCGTGGCATTCTTCTAATGAAAACGATATCAATTATGATATCGTTCTGATGATATTTATTTGTGTAATGAGCGATGAAAGTTACTTCACATTACAAATATATTAACGGAACATTAGTGTAAATATGATCCGAATTTTATTGTGTTCGGTGTCATTTTAATAAGAAAAATTTCACAAATGTAGTAGTAGAAGTCTCGTAAAAAATAATTAATAATAGAAAAGTTCAAGTTTTGATTTAAGGGCCAGGATTGCCAAAAGTAGAGTGACTACGTTACCGACAAAATATGGTTTTACGGGGATCAAGTGTTCGTCCTTGAAAAAGAATATTTTGCCGCTGGTAAAGGGCTCATTCGAAAGAGGAAGGTTCAATCTAATGCAGGCTGGTCATGAGCTGACGAGATTATGCAGATATTTAGAAATATAAGCGTTATAAGTAGGCCAACAATTGACGATGGACGTGCCGAGGAATTCAAGCATTTTTATGGCATTGGATGAGTTTTCTGGTTGATGTCGAGACCAGCCCGCATTAGAAAACATCTCCAGCTACAAATTGAGCTATAATTTGTCTTGATTCTGTTGCGAAATAAAGGCAAAACCTTGATCCGCGTTTCGGCATGGCTTTCTAGCGTTAGAATTCATGATATCGATTTGGAGGCAAGTCTCTGGAAGTTGTGAACGCATTCGCTTGTATGGTCTGGCTTGCGACTCAATAGCAATTGTTAGCGTACCATAAAACTCCAGATGTGACACAGAACACAGGTAGCTGTGCTGGGCGCTACGTCACCAACGCACTAAAGAACTGAGATGAAGGAAACACTTTTGTTTTTTCAATGATCGTCGCAAAAAATTGTTCTTCCTTGAATATGGATGGTACCATGGTATTGAGTTATAAAATAGTGTTAAACAGAGCTGCAATGCAGTCCATAAAAATTAGTAGAACGATGAAATAAAGAGTAAACTAGAATGTTTTCCAGTAAAATTATTTAAAAATAGTTCTAATATGTTTTTAAAGTCATCTGTAGAAATCTTATGGTGCTGAGGTGGAAAAAATATTTATACATGAAAGAAAAATTTGTTTAATCAGTAACAACAGTAGCTAAATATGTGAAAAAATTTAAGATAGTGTTGATGACAATAGCTCATTATTAAATTAATATTCAGGATCGTCGCTTTTAAACTTCGATATGAGATTTGTATTTGTTCGAATTTTTCAAACTTGGAAAAAAATAAAATACGTATCATTACAATTAATATTATTCTTAATTTATATTAATTAGAGATTTTATACACAAGATTTACATGTTAGTTACATATTTCATATAAAACAATTAAGCTGTACGTTCTAATCATGGTTAAAAAAATAATGTGGGTTCGGTTTTATGCTAAAAGACAGCCCGGTTCTGTGCCATGCTAAGGCTGAGCAGATGTCAGCACTATATCGGGAACGCCGAAAACCCGGGCGTGAGCACTCTCCTATCCTCTCTGTAATTACATCACTACATATTTTTGAAGAAGTAAATAACTAGTTACTAAAAAATTAACTATAGTTACTCAAAAACCAACAAGTAGTTATTAAAAAAAAAAATAGAACTGTTACATTGGTATTTACCTACCAAAAATATTAATCATTTAACGTCGGTGACAGGTTCCTCTGAGCGCGGCGTTGTTATTGGTTGAGCCGGAATCTGTCCGGTATTACCGTGCCCTGATTGGTCCGTGCTTTTCGTTAATATCTTCTTAACAAAGCCGCGGAGAACATTTTCGCAAAGTAAAAAGTTACTCGAAATGATCTCACGAACCACCCCTTCCAAGATTTTCCAACCTTTCTGGGACAACCTGTATTGTATACTTATCACGTACACGTAATATTACGAAAATGACAAAGATCATATGATGAAGAAGAATATGTAACACAATGAAAGAGAATAAGAACGAAAAAGAATATACGTAGATTATGATAAAGTAAGATGCAAAGTATGAATACTAGTAACAAATGTAGAATAACCGTGGTATACGAGAGAAGGATTTTACATACAAAGTAGCACTAACAAAGTAGATAAGAATGAAAAGAGACAAATATATAATGACGTGTATATGTAGTTACGAGAGTAATATTGCAAGAAAGAAAGAGAGAGAAAGCGGTTAAATGAAGTATATACATAGTGACGACCTAACGATAGTGTGTGAAAAAACTGAGGAAGAATATATTTAATCTTCTTCATTGCATTTATGGTATGTTACATATTTATTATACTCTACAAAACTTATTACTTCATGTATATTTATGTATATATATGTATATATGTATATTATGTATACATGTATTTTCGTAATGTAGTAACTATACTAAGTATATTAAGAAACTGGATACAGATATACGTATATACATATGTATATTTACAACCTGTAACCAAATGACACTTAAAAATGCATGTTACAGATGGTTATTTATAATTTACTGTAAATAAAGAAATATTATTAGCTTTGTTTAGATCTCAATGCAATTATTTATGTAATAAAGTGGATAATTTATATTTTAACATTATCTGGAATATTATAAAATTTATCCAAATGGTACTTGTCAAATTTTGGATCTTTCAAAGTAACATGTTTCCAATATAAAATTTCTCCTATTAATACCATAAAAGCTAAAAAATAACCAACTGTGATAGCAATAAAAGCACCTTGTAATTTATTAAGATTAACGACTGCCTTTTCAGATTCAGTTTCTTGTCGTATTTCTGTGATTTTCGACCACTCCATAACATCACTCAACCACTTTTCAACTAATCCAGTTTCTATTATGCGCCTTATCTAGAAATATCACTGTTAATCATTTCCATGTAGTATTGTGATATTTAATATTAAAAATAAACCATACCAAAGTATTAACACGTGGTTTTAGTGGTGAATTCTTCTCCATACCAAGTGCTATAGGCATATTTACTGCACACTCTTCCATTATATGCAAATTGTGCTTTGACGTCATAGTTTTTGAGATTCCTTTGTTCAGTTGTTCTTGTTCATATATTTGCTTTTTAACACGAGCATTGCGAAGGAAGTAGGAATTTTCATAGTAACAGAAAGATCCATTTGCTACCCTTTCAATAGCTTCTTCTTCATTTACAATCAACTGAAATTTCTTACCAACTTCCTCACTATTTGAATCCGTTGATATTAAGAAAAACTCTTTGTCTGCTTTGTTCCAACCTCCAACTTCTATAGAACTCTTGGCCAATTGTGCCAACGAATCGATAGTAACTCTGAATTTAAATTACCAATATCAGTTGTTAATGAAATAATTTTTAATAATACCAAATTCTAACAAAGTAGTAACATTCACCTGGCAAATGGATTTGCAAGAGTTGCAGTCATGCTACCTCGATAGGCAACTGCAACTAGAATGCTATAAATCCACCACCATCCAATAAATATTCTTAAGGCCCAGGAATTGGGCAAGTTTGGCAATGAAACTTGAAGTAACATTCCATAAGTATATAATAGACTGTTCTGTATTTCAGTAAATAAATACAAACCCTTTCCTTCCTTTTCTGTGGTTGTAATTTGAACAAGCATTTGAGTTTTGTATAAACTTATATACTTCTTGTAGGACAGTGATAAGACGTGAAATGCAATACCTCCCAAAACTAAAGTAAAAAGTAGTGCAATCCAGGTATAAAGCCTAGAAATTCAAATTTATATATATCTTAATTTATATATAACATATATCTATTATATGTTATTTACAGGGCTTGAAACGGTTCCAAAAATAACTGTTTGAAACTATTATACAAATCTACTGATTAAAACAGTTATGAAAAACCTTTATTTCAAGTAACTGTTGCAAAGAACCGAAATTTCTACCAATATCTGGTCCGATTACAGTACGACTTTGGTCACGTCTATGTAGTGTATAAATTCAATGTGTTGCGAAGAAAACCAGTTATGATATGGAACAGTAATAAATAGACTGTGCGGATTTTTATGCAAAATAAAAATGATTTGCATCAATTGCAAGGAACCGTAGCCATATAGAAGATCCTTTCATTCTTTCCATTTTTCGTTGCATTTTTAAAAATTATGGTTACCTTAATATGTCCCTTTGTCCTCAAGACATTTCATGTATCTTTAAAAACAACAAAGATATTTGAGCTATAAACGTTAGGTTACTTACTCTGTATAGAACCGAAAAAATAATTATTTTGAAACTGATATAAGAACCGTAATCAAAACAGATATTAGCTGGAAACGCTTCTTCGTAACAGTTACTTGAAATAAAGGTTCTTCATAACGGTTTTAAG
Organism: Halictus ligatus; assembly: GCA_028454255.1. NCBI lineage: Eukaryota > Metazoa > Arthropoda > Insecta > Hymenoptera > Halictidae > Halictus > Halictus ligatus. The sequence goes on along the minus strand of CM052146.1, from coordinate 574,758 downwards.
AACCGAAACCGATATTATAACAGCTTTCAAGTGCTAATTATTCATTTCCAATTGCACTTACTTAAACGGAAGTATTAAAAGTTTCCATGAATTTTCTGTCAAAGACTCCGGTGTTAGAAAAGTGAGGCATTCAGTATTATATGGAATGCTCAAATCAAAATAATTTAAATGATGCAATGTATAATGTAAATCACCCAAATAAAATGCAGCTTTTCCTTGTATGGCTTCATTTATAAGACCTGTGGTTTCATTAACTTCCATTGTTCCCCATCTCTCAAGCGCTATATTGTGTGGCATATAATACTTCGGTTTGAAATTCATAGCTTTCGAGATAGTCTGTATTAACTGAAATGTAATATTGATACAAATGTAAACTAGTAAGTGTTTCTTCTAATACATACTTCAAATTCTATTCCTAAAGCCTGTGTATTATTGTTCGGTCTTTTATTGTAATAAGCTCTAGATTTTTCTGTTACCGATGGAATGTGCTCAAAAATAGCGACTCTAAAGTACAAATAGAAATAGTGTTAGTTTATTTTACAATGGTAATAATAATTATACTTACCAATTGTTTCTGTACCAACCTCAAATGTTTTTTCTGTAGATTTAAAGTTGTTTTTGTAAAATGGTTAACACCATACTGGAATTTATTATGGTACCAAGTGTCTATACGTTTCATAGAAGAATGTCTTTTTCCCCGAGAAGGAAAGTAGACAGTGTATAGATCTATTTTTTCCTCAAATGTTTTTTCACCAGATCGGTGTTTATGCGCATTATATTGTCGTATAAAGACCACCTTAATTATTCTATTCCAAATGTAGTACAAATTTGGTTGAAATAAACGGTGGTCATACAAAAACAGAAATAATCCATGTGTATCAATTAGACGTTCACTAAAAATTGTTAAAGCAAAATGAATTTAACATAAAAAGCTACTTTACGTATGATATACCCAATAAGCAAATTTGTTATGAGATTGCCACCAAAACTTGTCGACAAATTCCGACCTATCTTCGGTATCTTTCGGTATTCAAGTACAAAATCTGCAGACGCAATTCCATGTCCGATCCATGCCAAACCTTGCCCTTGTGAAGAGGGCAGGTCGGTTTGTTCCAAGAATAAATATATCGGGAAAAATCAGAGTAAACTTTGCTGTAGGAGAAATTAAAAATTTAAATAAAATTCCATTTTTCCTCCTGCAGCAAGGTTTACTCCGATTTTTCCCGATATATTTACTCTTAGTGCGACCGATCTGCCCTCTTCACGTGTGCAAGGTTTGCCATGGATTTGGCATGGAATTGCGTCTACAAATTTTGCACTTAAATACCGAGGTATCTTTTTCCGCATTAGGCTCGGAATTGGTCGACAAGTTTTGGTGGCAAATTTATAGCAAATAGGGACCAAACTCTGCTGGAAGTATGGTCCTGGCAGCAAAATGACTGCCTTTTGTTCGCAAAGTACGATTACGAAAATTCACCAAAATTTGCTCGTAGTAGGTTTGGCTAACTAGGATATATACACGCTGTTACACTTATGACTAAGCTGCTAGTTATCTTATAAAATTATGTAAAAAAATTGTTAAACTTGTAATTGTCAAACTGCTGAACTGTAGTGAAAATCCAAGTCAAACTAAGTGGAAAGGTTTCATAGAAAACGTCAAAAGAAACAGCTACTTGGAGCGCCAGATACAAAATTCGCCTAGCGACGAGGCAAGGTGACATAATAGCCGCAGGCACAGCGCCTGTCAGATCAATTGCGCCCGACGGAAGGTTGATCAATTTTTGTTTTAAGTATTCATATGCTTACTTCTCTGCATATTTTAAAAATTCAGCTGCTAAAAAACCATTGGCAATCAGGATAACATGTGCATTACAACCGATCGCCTTACTATCATTCAAAATTCTTCGAATTTTATTCCTTGGTCGTGAGAATTGTTCGTTATCTCGCAACGTAATCTATGATAATAAATATATGTATGTGAGACAATCAAAAAGGCTGCATTTATTATCTTACCTCGTACTTTGATATTATCGAAGAACTTTGGACATGCATGATATCCACGAGCGTGCGATAAACCGAATCGGTAACAAACACAATACAACTTGTTTGTTCCATAATCTCTTCTACGATTTTTTCAATAACTAGTTTCAAGTTTTCGTCGCTCCTCTGCCATTCGTGTTCTTTATAAAGTCCACTGTGAAATTTTATAGATAAATTCATAAAAAATAAATCGAATTAACACGATCATTTCTTTTGTTGAAAGTGCAATGTTGCATTTAAATTACACTTTTCTTTTCAGTATAATGTAGGTACTTTTTTAAATATATAGAATACAATCGCAAATAACATGAATATTTTTTGTAATTTTGTTAATTTCGCAAATAAAATTTACATTTTTTGAATGTATACACGGTGCAACGTAATCAACTAATTTAAGTTTGTTTACATTTTCATGTTTTTGTATTATTTTTAACAAGTGTATTTTAGACGCGCATTATTGCACAATCAAAAAGTGTATAATTTATTAATAATTATTACTTTCTACCAGCTACGAGAACGATTTTGAGGAACAAAATAAAGAGCATCTCTTCTCGATCTTAACAAGCTTTCGATTAAAGTTGTTAGTTTACCGATTAGTAGCCGATTATGGATTCATTGAACCACGGTAGAATGGAATATTCAATCATCTAATTTGCGGAGAAGATTAAGGCCATCAATAATAGAAATACGAGTTAACAGTAGAGGTTGCAACTATACTGCTAAAACATATTTGAGGTCAAGTTTGTTTTTGGTATTAGATCGTGAAACGATATTGTGTGCTATGAATTTTATAAGTCACATTAGATTATGATGGAAACCATACTAGTAGTATGAAAAAGTATCTGTCAACAACAAAAGATCAATGAACTGATGAATAATAAATTGCCATGCCATTATAAAGCCGTGCTAATTATGCTAAACCACTAAAATTCGGGAAGTACTTTTTTTCTGGCCAATGTTTTAATTTTTTTTTCTTTTTTTTTCGTTAAATTTTACTACAGTATAGTATGCATTTCATTGAAACTTAAACATGATGGCACATAAGGACATATAATACATTAGAAACCTGGATACACGTATTTGTTCTATTTAACTTTGTTTAATACTTTGTTAATTTAAAGTTCCACTTGATTTATTTAAAATAGAATGGAAATTGTTTGAAATTTGAAATTTAAATACTCAAGATAACGTGCGAATGAACGCTGGTTCAATAGTTTCGTTTTATCCGTACTTTATTTTTAATCCACAATTTTAAAAAATGGTTTAGGATTATAATATAAGCCAGCAAAAAGGTTTTTACCGATTTTCATTTTACTTTTGCTTATTAGTAATAAAAATTCTGTTGATTTTATTCCAAAAATTGTTATGATGAAAAGAAAATGTGAAAAAATATATAATTGTAAAAACATAAAAAATATGTAATCCAAATATAATTTTAAAATTTTTCAAATTATTACCATAAAAATGTATTAAAAATTATATAGTTTCCAATACCATACACGTTAAATTTTTAGAGTAAAAAGATCTGATCTGATGTATTTAAATTTCTATAAAAAGTTGAAATTTCGTGAGCAGTTTGATCCTATTAATGAAATACATATATATCGAAATTATATTATTACACTGATGATACGATTAGTTTTTTTTTATTCTCATTGCCGTTAATTATCGATGTAGTGTAATATAATTTTTTGAGGAGTAATGTACATTAAATGGCGTATGCAAAGTTCCAATAAACTTGACATGTCACTTTCTGTAAATAAAACATTAAAGCCACGGGGTCGTTAAGTCTCGATCCGTTACCATTCCATTATTCATTAGCAATCGGAGATTCATGAAAATTCCATGAGCCCGATAATCAGGCACACCGCGCGTTTTTCACCAAACCGATATCTACCGAAGTCCACTCGTCACCAACAAGGTGAAGGATTTTATCGCTAACTTATACCGTTCACATTTTATATAAGAAATTATGAATACAATCTTAACGGTAACGCCATCAACCGTGCATTCCTTCTTAACATTCAGTACTTAGCAATCGTTTGAACGTACAGGTAATCCGATCCATGAGTTTATCGAAAATGAAGTGCACGATTGCTGACATGCCGAAGGGTCCGTTGGACTGTTATAGAAAAAGCGCAACATTTGACTGGAAGTTACTAAAACTAAAATTGGATGGAGAGGACTACGTGGACTTCCAGGTAAAGAGAATGAAGTCAATATACTTGATTATACGTAGTTTGATTTTGAATTAATCAGAAATTTTAATTATCTTTTAGAACACCTTATGGGACTTCATACGAAAGACACCGATATTTGAAAGACTCGCTTCCCCAACGTTAGACGAAGAACGAAGAGTTTGTAACGCTCGGATTAGGGCGTTAATTGATAACAACATAGCGGTAAATGTTGTAACATCGCGTTTGTTGCAAAGGCTGAAGCAATAATTACACCATTAATGTTTTATTTTTCTAACAGGATCCATTGACTCATAGAGACTGGTTCAATGCGATTTTCCAATATGATGCTTCAATACCCATAAAAATGGGTGTAATGCAAGGTATGGTGCCATCTGCAATTTTTGCTTTAGGCACAAAAGATCAGTATGATATTGCAGAGAAACTTCAAGAAGGTCAAGTAAGTATATATCGAAAAGAATTTTAGCGGAAAATGTTTTACATTGTGACTACCCACTAAGTAATTTGCTTCCGATTCGCAAACAATTAACATTTTTGTTGGATATAATTCATTTTTAAAGTATGAACTTTTTAAGAAACTAAAAAAAAAAATATAAGAGTGTATCCAAGATTACAGTTAATGTATACGTTCTATAAATGTTATTTGGATTTGGATTAACAGAATTATTCTTAATAGTACACAAGCTGTTTTGCGCTAACAGAAATATCTCATGGAACAAATGCAAAGGGCATTAGAACTACAGCAATATACGATGCACAATCAAAATGCTTTATCATGCATACTCCAGATTTTGAGGCCGCAAAGTGTTGGGCTGGTGGATTAGGTGATTAGCAAGAGGAAAGTCGAAAGTGCTTTCTAGTAAGTAATATATAAAAATAATTGATATTAATACTTTCAGGAAAAACTGCAACACACGCTATCGTTTTTGCTCAATTGATCACACCTGATAAGCACAACCATGGTCTTCACACGTTCATTGTACCCATACGAGATCCGGATACTCATCTTCCTCTACCAGGTGTGATTGTTGGCGATATGGGCGAAAAAATTGCATTAAACGGAGTGGACAATGGATTCGTAATTTTCGATAATTATCCAGTTTCTCGGTTGTGCTTATTGAATCGAACAGCAAGCGTTACAGAGGATGGACAATATTTAAGAAAAGTAAAAAACGAGAGTAAAAGATTTGGTAAGCAGTTCCTTCTATGCGTTACAATGTTTTGGGGAAATTTTACATTCAGATTTGTGCAGGTGCATCGTTGGGTGCATTGTCTTCGGGTCGTGCTACGATTACATCTATAACCGCAAGCATTGCATCCGTTGCAATGGTAATTGCGATTCGATATTGTGCTGTACGGAAACAATTTGGGCCGTCGGAATCTGAGGAATGGCCAGTTCTAGAATATCAAGCACAGGTACTTAAAGCAATTAAATGAAACAACTTCGAATAAACATTGTTGCACATTTAAAAAACTTATCGTGAACGCGTAGCAATGGCGACTGTTCCCACACTTGGCAGAAATATACGCATTAAAAATCTTCTCAGCTACGTTTGTAAGTCAGATGTCTGAGTTTCAACTTAATCTAACGAATGCTATGAACGAGGATAACATTGATAGCCAAGGCGTGGAAATCCATGCGTTATCGTCTGCAACTAAACCGCTCTCTTCATGGACTTGTCGAGATATTATTCAAGATTGCCGTGAGTCCTGTGGAGGCCACGGATACCTGAAAAGTACGTAACTTTTAAAACTGGCACATGCGAAAGATTCGTCATTTTAATTATATGTTACTTAACATTTATTTCATACTAGTGTCACGCTTGGGGCAATTAAGATCTGAAAATGACGCAAATTGTACCTATGAGGGGGAAAACAATGTATTAATTCAACAAGCCAGTAATTGGTTGCTGAACCAATGGTCGAACATGCTCAATGGAAAGTCTGTTAATTCTCCTCTCGGAACAGCATTTTTCATAAATGATGCCAAAAATATTTTATTGAAAAAATTTCAGCATACGACGATTCAAGATACATTAAAAATAGAAAGTACGAGGACAACCTTTTAAAATTATATCGAGCTCTCTCTCTCCGTTCAGACAATGCATAGTTTATCATTTACAGATTTACTCTTATCCTTCCAATGGCTCATTTGTTATTACTTGAAAAGGACTTACAAAAGGACGCAATATTTGAAAAGCAATGGCAGCGATGATTTTGAAATTAGAAATAATATACAAGTGTTTTTCGCACAAACCTTGTCCCTGTTATATGGGCAGGTAACATAAATTATATTTAATGGCAAAGACTTCCGCTTATATTAACATCAGTAATATTTCTTTCACAGCATGCTATACTGAAATACTTCATAGAACGTATTCAGGATCCTTCATGGAGACCTGAAGAACGCAATGTATTAACAAAGTTATGTTCCCTTTATGGAGCTGTCGCTTTAGAAAAAAGATTAGGAGATTTTTATGCCGGTGGTTATGCAACGCCTAGGAGTAACATGGAAAACTTCCTGCGAAACGGCATCATAATGTTGTGTAAAGAATTAGTCGATGATGCTGTAGCTTTAGTAGACGTTCTAGCACCACCAGATTTTATCGTAAATTCACCCTTGGGAATGGCAGATGGCGAGGTATATAAAAATATCTGTCTCTTACTTTTTGTAATGCGCTTTTTTTTTCTTATAATGCTGTTCTGTACACAGGTATATAAACATATTAAAGAATGGATTTTCAAAGACAAAGAAAATTTTGATCGACCTACATGGTGGAACGAAATAACACGATCTAAATTGTGATATGTACATATATTTAACTAACTTTTTATTATATTTATATATATATATATATAAGAAAATAAAAAATTTTTACGTAATATTCTTACAAAATACGGAAGTAATTCATAATACAAAAGTGCGTTCCCTATTGGACAATCAGTTGCAGTATCTGTCGCCAATCTACCGCCGATCTGATGTTCGATTCTACTACATTTCTGCCACTAATCTGTTAACATAACCGAATATAACAGATCCTGTTTCGAATCTGTTCCTACCCTGGTTACAATGGCACAGGGGTAAGGAGGTCCCTTGTTTGGCATGCTTGTCCAAACCATTGGTGCTTCGATGCACCACCTTCCATAGTCCCATTGTTTCGACTCTTATGACACACTCTATGTCGTAGGTATCCATGACCGCTTTAGCCAGTATTTCACTAGAGCCGAAAATACATGTAACTCGAGGCGAGCCCTGCCCGCACTCCTTCCAAGCGACATCTTTTCAACTCATGATAATAGTAGTATGATAATTAATACATACTAAAATTACAGTTCGGTGTGTCTTTTAGTCGCGATTAGGAACTTGTCTGCTTCTGCAAACCACTCAGTGTAAACCATTTGTGGTTCGATCATCCAAAACTTGTGAAAAGATATAGGTTCTTGAGAAGCGAGATAGGCAGTTGCATAATCAGACGGACGTGCCTGAAACAAATACATTAGGGACGCTGAAGTAGACCGAGAACTTAAACTGCTTCGGCATAATTGTTGATTACAATGGACTGCCACTACGACTGAACAGATACAGAAAAACTCCCGATTGCCTGAGGTTTTAACCACTGCCAGTACCATTATATTTTCAGGTAATTATTTATATTAGGGAACCCCTTACCGATTTCGATGACCTTGAAATGTGTTGACCTCGATAACATAGTTGAGAAGTCATCGAAATCGATGAGGGGTTCCCTAATGTAAATAATTACCAGAAAATATATGTACCCATTTTCTTGTGGGACCAACAAACTATGGAACTATATATTATACAATAAGTAACGCTGAATAGGTCTGATGAGTCACTTTACGTGATCTGGTCAATGGCCAGCCGTGCGTAACGAACAATTGTGATATCGATGAGGTTAAGTACAAAATAGATGACAATGAAAACTGCAATAATAATATGTAAAGGTGTGCGAGAACCTGAAAATACCGAGTCGGGACAAATTCTCGAATATATCGGGATTCCCGACAATATCAGGGATTTTCGAGTATATTCGGGTTCTCTATTGTATTTGGATTCTCGAAATTTTATTGGATTATTCCCGAGCATATTCGGGCTCTTTAATGAATCAGTCCTAACCATTGCTACCCGACATTTTCAGGTTCTCGCAAGCCTCCGCAACATGCATTTCATACTTGATGAAACAACGGTGAATGGATAGGTTGTACTCCGATTCGTGCCAGACATGCACCAAACAGATACATATCATCTGGAGTTGTAGAAGATGGACAATCACACCTGCCTGGTTGTACCATCTGATGAACTAAAGGCTTAGATAAAACGAGCCCGGCACCACCTGTTAAGTAGTCGTACCCATAAAATTTGTCCCATAAACGAAAGCCGTATCTTTCTCCAATTGCTAGTGGTGTGTAGGGATTGTAGCATGTTAACAAACGCATCAAACGTGCTACGCTAATGTGAAATAAATAAGATAATGTTAATACCATGGAAATATGAACGGAAATATACATTTACATGAAAGAAGTAGTTTACCTAAATATTGTATCATCATCGCTGATCACAAGCCAATTAAAATTACTTTTCTTTAATATTTTGTCTGCCTCTACTAAAATATTATAAGTCTTGGCACAGTGTCCGTGTGTTGTGTTTGGCACAATGAAAGCCTCAGGTAAATGTTTATCTAAAATGAAGAGTACCGTATTTCCCACTCAATAACCAGTAAACTCGAGTAATATTTAATACATGTATTGTATAACTATAACTGATCATACCAGCTGCATCACTGAAATAACCAATGTTTTCGACATGTTTTGTCCATAACTTCTTAATCACAGCAACTCTTTCAATATGATATTTTGAACATGTTTTTATGGCAAAGTATGCGTTCTTGGAAGAGACGGACGAATCCTTTATTTGTTTAAATTTGCATTAATATATGATAAAGTGATATAAGTATATAAAACTAGAGGTGTGCGAGAACCCGAAGAATGAATTTCTCGTTCCAACCCAACATTTTTGGATTCTTGCACACCTCTACTTATGACACAAAAATTGCGACTACTTAAAAAGACTGTACATGTATAGTGAGCTCTTGATATGTGTCGTGCTTCAACAAGCACCTTAAATATCGCGTTTTATTTATTTTATGTATTGGCTTTTATGTATTGCTGGGTCCACGAACCCTTAAAGGAGAGAAGTCTATCTCGGACTCTTTCAATGTTTTTCAATCTGTCTCCTAAATCTATCTATCTACAGCTGTTAAAATAATAGTGTATTAGAACATCTAGATATAACATTACTGGAGGATCATACAGTCTGCGATAAAAAAATTCATATAAACGTTTTTCGATCTGACTTTACATATTTAGTATTGTACTAGCCATTTACCTTTTGACCCTTAAGGAAGCACATGGGATCAAAGTCGCATTGATCGCAATGTGATTTTGCCAATGCACCTTCCTAAGAGTTAAAGGGATTAGTTAAAGTGATCACTAGACTGCAAATTTTATGCAGTTAAGGCAAAAATGAATGAGTCAAACACAAGAGAAAAGAAACAGGTGAATTTAATAATACTGGTACGTCATTTGCAACCTATTAAAATTATTTAAACAAGAAGTCAAATTTTATGTAACTGTATGTAACAATATTCAAAATGTTTCTTCCATTTCTGACACACGCTTTCATACGATATAAAAAAAATTAGCATTCAATTAAAAATATTTAAGATCACCTTCATTTCTGAAAAATATTGCAAACATAACAATATCATATACACAATTACGTTGCTTGCGGAAAACATTTTCCTAATAGTTATTATTTGCAAGAAAAACGGCGGTTAGTAATAACATAAACACCCTGTATGTAGAATTCGGGACAGTAGCAATTTTTTTATCATATATTGTTGTCTTATAATTTAAGCGTGTTAAGCATTGACGAATATGCTATGTACGATGTCAAGTAAAGTCATAAAGTACAGGGTTCTCGTATAAAGCTACTAACTTACGCAAGGATGGAAAAATCTTGGATAAGTGGCACAATCAGAACTAGATACAATACACATGTCAGGCACATGCGTCAATCGTACACCCTTGTCACCATGGAGAACAAACAATGCGAATTCGTAGGATGCATCAATTGAAAAGTCTTCCCTGGGTCCTTTCCCTTCAATAACTTTTTTTACCAAACTGAAAAAGAAAAGTACAATTTGTCCATATTCATCAATCAAATTTATGAAATAATAGTTTTACAATTAAACATTCAAATCGAATACCTATTCATCAAAGCTGATGTTACTGCAAAACCTGAAGCTATGTGTGGATATTTAAATTTTTTATTATGCTCTGCAAAATGATGTATAATTGTTGGTTCATGATCATACAATGCATGACCAATCCATAGATCCTACAAAGAAAAATTTATAAATTAATAATTCATATACATAACCCATTTTTTATAATAGAATAACCATACCTTATGATTATTATACTTGGAAAAAACATTTAATAGTTTACTTAATCTAATTACAGTACTTTCCAAACAAAAAAAGAACCATTTGGAAGTTTGATGTGTAATTAGTAAATGTTCCAATAGTGGTAGTATTGTCCATGATCCATTGATGTTCAACTCGTGAGATAAAACTATTTCAGGAGGATCCTAATACAATCAAAAGCTTATAACTTCTAATAAAGTAATTGTAATAAGCAATAATTTATGCGTACCTCATCGAGGATATTAGCTTGTTCAATAATATTTTTTTTCAAAAGGTCAGCGTGTGCTATATGATAACCATCCTTTTGACTTAAGACAATAAATGTTGTATCACTAGGGGCTATAAAGAAAAATAAATGATTTATATTGTACTTATAAAATATTTAAATAACATATTCTAATACAACTTGCCTAAAATGCTTGTATCACTTGTCCCAAGGCATAGAAAAAAAAGTAACGAATGTAGAGTATATATAAAAGGCATTATTTCCTAAACAAATAAAAATGAATTTATGTAAGTAATTCTGAAATATGTAACAAAAATTTAAAATATTGGAAAATAATAGATATAAAAATACAATTATACATATACGTACCACAATGTCAAAATTTCCTTCAATTCTGCATATTTATCTATTAATTTTTTTACAAGATTTGAATAATATTAGAAGCATAAAGCTATTAATTGAAATGTTTTCTATAAGTCTTCGTTTGAATACGATTACTCCAAACCACATGTACATAGATACTTATATACGTGACTGTGTGCCGGAGTTTTGAAGCTACATTCACGGAATTTCATTCAATTCACGCATGCGTACAGAAAATTACTTTCAAAAAAATATTAAAGCTTGGTTTTAAGAAAAATAATATTATCACAAAGGATTCCCAGATATACTCTGAGGTGTAAAATCAGGGGGTTTCATTCTGAAATCTGCTTTAAAAGAGGCCGTATAAATCTGTGACTTCTCAAAATGATATTTTAGATAAAGATACGTACACCATATTGCACGCATACCGGGTGTCCCAGAAAGAGTGTAAGAAAAAGAAAGAGGTGATTCCCGAGGTGGTTTTAAGGACCTTTTGTCCTGTATACTTTGACATCCTGTTATGTTCTCCTTGCTTATACAACAAGATTCTTTACAAAATAAACAAGTCTGTATAATTTTCAATATTTAAAAATTAATTGTTCAATTAAAACAGAATTGATCGCAATAGGTCACGCACTTTCTAAATTAAATTTAAAAAAAAAAGTAGTTTTTAAGATAAAAATACATCACAAAACTGAAAGGCTCGAATTTTATAAAAAAATTAAAAATCAACAAAATATTTTATATCATATATACTGCATTATACTTCATTTTTAACATAATACTTGACTTAACTTACGAACGTTACCGTCAGTAATCCCGAGATATTTGTAGTTGTTAATAATCAAAAGACAAAATCAAATTCAAACTGTTTCAATTCTTTTTTGGATTATAATATTATAAAATTATTTCTCCAATTTCCTTTCACTCGCTGTTCATTTTAAAATACTCAGTATTTATTTTACAATATTTAAAAAATACATTCGAATATATTGGCAACATTGTTCATTTTAAAATACTCAGTATTTATTTTACAATATTTAAAAAATACATTCGAATATATTGGTAATATTTAAAAACAGTACGTAAAGATCAAGAGATTCAGGAGATTAAAATTGTGGTTTCATTTTTGTTTTTATACATAAAAGAAATGAAAGGGATTTCAAAATCAATAACAGGTTTTTACATAATACTGTATCTTTAATATGTACACATGGGACCTTAATTGCTCTTATGTTATTTGAAATTTAAACTTATGACTTGAATAACATTAAATAATGTAGAATGAAAATACTGTATAATTGAGATTTACTTACAATGTGAAATCATATTAATATTGAAATAATATGCATTTTTTAAGTATTACTTATAGAAACAGTAATTATTCAATGACATTACGAAAATAAAATTTATGTACAATATAGAATAACAAACAATAACAAACAAAAAATTGTTATATTAATATCTAACATTATGAATATATTTTATTAATACTTTACAAAGTTTATGATGATAAGTATTTCCTGCCATACAATTGTGCCTTTTTTTCAAAGCCTAAAGACTTAATTGGTGTGTTTAGTTTGTAGAATGGGTTCATAGAATACTAGAAGAAAGGAACATACATATCAGTAATTGTTGTCACAGGTAACAAGTTATTAATAATAATTTATATATAATATTGTAATGATTTGGACTGTTAAAGACATATAACAAGATAAATTTCAAATGCATTTCCTTACTTTTATATATGTTTCATACATTTCATTGAAGAAATTTTTTATACCATCTTCATTCTTGCTATCATGTACCATAATGAACCTAATATGAGTTGCGGTAACAAAAGCGCTCACAAACCATTGATTGAATTTATCTACAATTTTCAAGTGCATGTTTGTTGTTTTCCATGTATGCTCGTCCACAAGGTCTAATGCAGAATGCGCAATGAATTGGTTTAAATGCGAGTAATCTTCCTTCTATTAATAGTAAAAATGTAATTAGTTCATGTTAAACAATAATGTGCGGAGATAAACACACAGCCAAATGAATTATATGAAATTATATTATACCCTCTAATTTCTTATATGAACAACTAAATATACTCATAAATTACTTAAATATAACCTATGTATATAACAAACCTTCGCATCTTTTCCAGAATTGTTGAATTCAATTTCAAATAAGGGGTTATCCGCATGACCGACAATAACAAAATAATAATAAGCTGTCATTGCGGTAACTTTATTAAATGTTGACAATGACAATTCTTTTCTTGTCCAAATCGTTATCAGCGAATAATTTTAATAATACTCCAAACTTTAGTATATAGGTACATATGTGCCTACTAAATACATACAAACTTCAAAACGTCTTATCTTATCATATTCTCAACCTCAACTGAAAAAACAAAACACTGTCTTGAACTGATAGATTTCAAATTATTGACTAAATGCTGTGAACGTATTTTATAGATATGTTCGATATAACCGGTGTAATTTGCAATTAAAATTCTGCAATAAACAGAAATGCATTAACCTTAAATCAAAATATAGTGCGAACATATATATGTATCTATATGTACAGTATAAACATCGTTGCACAAGTTATACACAACAATTAAACTATACGTAGAAGCCATTGTACGAAAACAGCAGACGATGTATTAAGATGACAAACTTAAATAAACTTGAAGTTTTTACGATTACTTAAAGTTTATGTAGTTATGTGTGACGGTTTTTAATAAAATTATTATAAATCTTCTCTGCAATTTAATGCATTATTAGGGAAAAATGATTTGTGGCGTATACACCCGTCTTTTGAAATATACGATTCAGTTTCCTACAGACCATTTCATTCTGTGATCTTATCATTAAAGTCATTTTCATTTTGCCATGTGTGCAATATTTGCTCGGCTGCGCAAGTAAATCAAGTGTTCGTCACACACATTAAATAGTAGATATAACCAGATCACAAGTCTTAGACGAGAACAAACACGTGTCGGAATCCATTGTTCAACAAAGTATCCTTCATCGAGCAAACCGAAAAATTACTTTAGACGTGTCATAAGTAAAATCGCTTCGAATACCGATTGAAAATGGGTAAGGATATTTATGATAATGCTATTTTAATTCAAAATATATTTGTGTGACAATTTTAATGAAAATTCTACAATGTAAATAATCAGAAGTTCTTTATATTGTTTTGTTGTATATGAAGATAAATTATAGTCACATTAGAGATTATATCTCTATATACTTTTGTACCTATAGAATTTCAATTTTATGAGTCACGTTATATCGCACTGACTTTACATGTATATTCATTGATTCTGTGTGTACTGTAGCATATCATATTGCAACTATCACAACAGTTGCATAATGTGCAATTAATTTTGCAGCTTCTATAACAGTTGCATAATGTTCAATTAATTTCCTTTTAGCTTCACAGAGTCCGGCACATAGGATCGAGGTTCATAAGAATTATAAGACAAGCTGCTAGTTTCCATGTACTTAATACTAAAAGTAGCAGAAAGAGACATGTCCATTTATTTAAGGAATTCATCATTTGTGGAATGGTCAAGACGATTCTGGATTTGCAGTTGTCTATGCAAAAATTTCCAGGTATTATATAGATGTATTAAAAACTAAATTATGAAGCTATTTCAATCTATTTCTATACTTTGTATAACAACCATTGTATATACTACATATTGTGTACCACTTCCAGAGTAAGCACACTAAGTAATAAGTTTATACATTATACAACAAGGAAGTTATAGAAAAAATGATTAATATGAACTGATTTTGGTGGGATTTAATGATAGGATAGTCAATATATTTCTGATTCTTTGAAACAAGGATCAAATCTGTGGATAAAAAAGATCATTAAAATAGGAGCAAAATGAATTGGATTTTATTGTTACAGTCAAGAAAATTACAGTATTGCTGAATACGTTCACAGTCGTAGAAGTGTAACATAGACCAGGCCTGCTCAACGATGGCTCATGGAACAGATGTGGCTGCTTCACCATTTCGCCTCATCTGCGAGTGAATCACCACCTTTGACTTTTCCTTCGGCATGTACATGTACATGAATACGTAGTAATGGTGAGTAACCTGCTAGAGTAGCGGTCGTGGGCCTTATGTAGAAGAAAAAGTCGGAGTGGACATGGTAAAGACTGACTCACAGATCAGGCGAAGAGGAGGAGCAGCCACATCTGATCCATGAGCCTTCGTTGAGCAGGCCTGATATAGACTATGAGTCTATTTTAGTTGTCCTTTTTTGAACGACAGACCACAAGGTTATGTGAATACTGATAAATGTATTCAATTGCCAAACAAACAATTCAATAAGTATAGGGATCATTTTGCAAGCAGTAATTGTATTTTTTAAGAGGTAATACTACAGTATGTACTGCAAAAACAGGAACCTCACTTTTTGTGTTTAAAAAAATAGACAAATTTTGAAATGGTTTGTTCATTGACTTAATTTATATGTTATTGATTCCAACTTGTTTATTATACATATACCATATAAATTTAACCCTCGCGTAGCCAACCGGGTACCTGGGCACTCATTTACTGCATTTCTTTCAATAATTTTCTACTGTTCTTCAAAAGATATTATCAATCAATCAATATCAATTCTTTGTTCGCTGATATATTCTGAAAGAGATACTGAGTATACAGGGTGCATCAAATTTATACTTTTTTTCTTTTAATTATGAAAAGTGGGTAGGCAGCCAAACTAGGTAGTTCATGAAGTTTCATCGAATTAATATTACTATTATATATTTAAGTGGTATTGTTATTGTATACTCTTATAATGCATAGATTAATTATATTCATGGCGTTTTTCTAATTACAATGAAACCACATATGATATAATTCCGATAATATTTACTTGTGTAATGGCTCATTACTAGTGAGGGATGAAAGTTTCGAACGCAGAGTAGTATAGCGGCCGCGATAGAGGTCGCACAGATCAAAGCCCGCATGAGCACAGACTTTAAATGAAAAATTTAACTTCTTTATTATTAATTATCTTTTTATGAGACCTTCACCAATATATTTGTGACATTATTCTGATTAAAATGATATCAAACGTGATATAATTCGGATCACATTTACACTAATTTCCCGTTAATATAATTATAATGGGAAGTAACTTTCATCGTTCATTACACAAGTAAATATCATCGGAATTATATCATATTCGGTTTCATTTTAATCAGAAAAATGCCACAAATATGTTATAAAATATCAATAAGAGAGACATTTATGTCTTCTTTTAAATAAATTATCCGATTTATTGTATATTCGCGATATTTTTGGTATCTATCGAGTTACTGACAAGGGAACAAATTCAAGATACAGAATCTGATCGTGATGAAACCTATGTGAAAGATAGTTTCTAGAAATATTCGATTTTTTTTATTGACCACATTGAAGTGGTGAAAACAGTCCTCCAAATTACGGGAATAATCAGGTTTCTTGAAATATCTCCGAAACTAGAAAGAATAATAAACAAATTATTTGTTTTAAGAATATTTAAATAATTAAATCAATTAATATTAAAATTTTTTGCAATTTTTTCTTATTAACTGTGAGGGTTGTTTTCATCTCTTCAAGGTGGACGATGGTCGATAAAAAATTTGTCGAATATTTATCTAAGAAAAATATGTGTCACATAAGTTACATTAGAATCGATTTGTGTACCTTAAATATTGTATGCATTAAATTGGCAACATTTGTAATGTATAGACTGCGGAAGTTTATGCACGATAAATATGTAACATGCATGACATTTATGCGCGAAAAATGTGCAAAATTTGCAATAACTATATCCAGTTTGAATATTGCCGTTATTTGTAATAATATGAAAAAATGTTATATAGAAAACTTACGCGGTATAGAGGGGGACATATTGTGACACAAACATTTTCTGCGTGGGTGAAGGCATAGAGGAGATTTCAAGGTCAACTCTATTTTTTAAAATGGAATGCTATGTTTTTTTTTATCACGGTATGATAGCCAGTGTTGAGACAAATTCAGCGAGTTATCATTGAAGGTCATGCAAGGTCAAATATGGTAGTAAAATAAACTTTATTACATTACGGGAGATACTCGAATTGATGACTGTTTGTGTCAATGCAAAGTTGCAGTCTTCGTATCCCTGCATCACGTGCATCTTACGCTTAAAAGTGGAAAAATTGCCATTTTTTACGATTTTCTACTTAGAATCGCACTTTCAATCGTTTATAACTCGTAAACGAATTAACCAATATCGATAAAATTATCAGCATGGATATAATTTATTCAAGCGAATCAAACACATTTTTTAAATTCTCAATACAGGCTCAGATAGAAAAAGGCTAAAAAACCAACTTTTACTATTTCTTTTGTGATTCCGACCAATTCAAATTTTTTTCAAAAATTTTTCACACCTCGTCTAATAACTTAATCCTTCTAACTTCTCAATAACATTCAAGTCATTTGATCTAATTTTTAAAAAGTTCTGTTGCTTCAAATAGTGTAGACTCAGTTTTGCTCGTTACATGTATATAAAAATACTTTACACAATTATTCTGATACATTATAGTTCGCGTGACAATAAATGACGAACATAACTAACGCTCGATTAGTAACTCAAGGTTACAGAAATATGGTTTTATATGGCCTGTATTTGTGTGGACACTACAATATATTATCGTATATGTTTTTAAACATAAATATACAAAGCATATGCATTATGCAAAAAAGTGTAAAATAAAAAATTAATTTTTATAGTATTCTAATCACAAAACAAATTTCTGTCCAGGTCCCATTCTTTTAACTATTTCCTATAAAAATATGCATTTGCATAAACTTTCGCAGCCTAGTAATGTATAACACGTAAAATAAATAGAAATAATGATATGAAATCAGAATACATTGCGGTAACGCGAACTCATTATATTACTTATTTTCAATTAGGGTCTTTCGTTTAATTCACAATTACCAATATTCCTTAAATAGTCGCAAACAAGTGTAACCATATCATTGAACTCACGAATTTCGATATCCGTAATCTACATCTCTCATATCATCAAGTGCCATCGATATTAGTAAAGTAACTACGTATAAGACAGCACTTGCTGATACTAAATGTAGAAAAATAGCCCTATGTGTCGAAGTATTTAGTGAACCAAAATATTTTACAAAACCTTTTTGTCAAGTATACAAATCCAGTTTTAATTTAGCGGATTATTAGTTTCAAGTTTCCAAAAACAAAGGGAAAACAGTGTTTATTACTTCGCAATTTGTGTTTATAGACAAAAACAAAAAAATTGGTTTCTACTGTGACTAAGTAAATATGTAGACGTTATCAGGCACGTTGGTTTTTGGCAAATCTACTTTTAATTGGGGAGTTCTATGACTCCACACAGTTTTACAAAAATCCAAAATCACATGTGCGTAAAATGTTACCACCTCTTATTTATTTTGTTTTCCAACGAACTTGCAACACTTTGCGAACGTGGCATTAAAATTTTTAAACGAGAACCTGCAATTTTTATTAAATATTTTTGCATCTCTCAAAGTGTTTTTGCAATATTGTTTATAGCTTTGCAAAATCTGTTATCGAAATACACATAAACTTCCACATTTAACATCGACATTCATGTCCTTCAAATAAAAGAAATAAAATGCTTTTTCTTCCATTTTAATGTTTATATTTCTGCAAACAAAGCATTTTAGTGAATCTATTCTAGTGAAGTCAGTTTTTTTAGTCGCTCGTTTCTCTGATGTACGCGGCATATCAGATAACGCTAGTACCGGCGTCATGGCAAACTCAGTTTATACCTCGATAGCGGGTTCTGCGAAAGACACAAGTATGTATTATTTTGTGTAATAAAAAATGCAGGCTCGTTAAAAGTTTACATGTGATCTGCACAAGGTTGATTCAATGTCGTTGAAAGGTCAATTATGATATATACTCTTTCACATTAACTTTCGTCTAAATATCTTGTTGTATCATTCATATCTTCGAGATATTTGCGCATTTCTACTTAAACTCGGTATATCGTATACTATACAAGGAGTAAACTTTAACACGGGGCGTTCCCCTTAAAACAGGCCACTGAAATATCTTCCGAATCGTGTGAAGAGTATGAATCAAAGAATTACATTGATGAAAAACTATATTTCAGTATAATATAAATTACGTTACATTTTCTGCTTATAACATCATTGCAAACACTTTATCATATCTGTACGTTTATTATACTTTATATATTTTATATTTATGGTTAGACTAGATTATACACGAGTCTCCCAAGCGCATTTTAGTTAACTTAGATCACTGGAAGTAAGAAGAAATAAGATAAATATTCCCTTTGTACACTTAACCCTTTGCATTCCTATGTCGAGGCTGAGGCGTTAACAGGTGATTACAAAATTCCGGAGTGCAAAGAGTTAAGATTATAATGGGTGAAAACCTAGACACAATAAAAAATAATAATAATAATAATACGAAAATATAATAAATATTTCTCGCGTAATTTAAATGATTTCAAAAGACGAATCAGATGGAACATTTTTTTATGATGTTCCGTACGGAGATTTTTTACCATATCACTTAACAGTTTAACAACTGTTTTTAGAAAATTATTTTTGCCATAATTTCGTTTTAACGAATTTTTTGCAGCTTTTTGGCCAAAGCGCACCACTGTAGCTTATGTGAAGCATAAACAATCCTCGGTCATGCATACCTGCTTACCCTTCGGCTCGTGACAAGGAATATCATTTTTAAATGGTTAATTCAAGGTCACTTGTGTTTTTTTATGTATATACAAACATTTTTTTCTGTTGTGTGTTATGGCTAATATTATTTTGCACTCATCTAGGCTTAATAGTATGTCCTCGAAATGACTTTGGAATGTGAAATTTGTAAATTAGTGAAGTGAAAAATTACAGATCGCACAAGTCTTTCAATGATTTCAGGTTTAACATCATCACGTGCAGCAATTATTCGCTCCTTCATATTTTCTGGCGTCTTTCCATGAGAAAAGATCAAGGGGTATGAGATCGGGTGAACGAGCTGAACATGATATGCGTCCATTTCGTTCAATCCAACGATTTGGGAATGTTTCGTTGAGAATACGTGTCACAATACGCGAATAATGTGTGCAAAACGTGAGAGTAACTTCTCCATTCATTTACAAATGAGATACTCCAAGGTCATTTCAAGGTCGTACTATTGAAGATAGATGAATACGCGATAATGTTAGATATAACATACAACAGAAAAAATGTGTACATACGTAAAAAAACATAGGCTACCTTGAAAAAACCATTGAAAAATGACATTCATAAAAAAGGGCTGTTCCATCTGATTCGTCTTTTGAAACCATTGAAATATGTACGTGTACAAGTGTTGTTATTCTCATTTTTTTGTTACATGCTTGTGCCTTACGAAAAATTGTCTTCATCATTTATTGTCTATAGAAAACTGTATTGCAATTTAAAATATATTTTTATTCCCATTTTTCAAATAACATTTTTATGTTTTAAGCTAGAAAAGTGCTTTTAAGCTTTATGTAATTGCAAAAAATACTTTTTCATTTCTGTCTGATTTACAAATTTACAAAATTTTGGTGGTAGCTAGGTGATTTACCTTGCGAGTACAGGTGAATCATTTGTGGAGACAGTGTGTGATTGCTAACTGAACAGAAAATACAAATATTAAATATGTACCGTTTTTCTTATGCCTAGTAACAGAGGAGGACTGCCTATAATAGTTGTCTTGTTGCGTAATTGAAATTACATGTTTTTATCATGTATCATGGTGCGACAAAGGCTCCCAATAATTAACGGTGAGCATATATTAAAATACACTCTTAATCATAAGGTGTCTTAAACAAATGTGAAAACATTCTATCGTGTCACAGAACAGTTCAAACAGAACAAGGCATTTGTCATCAATTCAACATAGTGTGCAGTACAGTAAAAAATATTTATAACGATTTACAACGATTTGAAAAATTTCATGTAACAATTATTCTCCTTATATTAATAACCGAATACCGAACCTGACCGGTTCCGAATTTTCAATGCTCAACTTAAAAATTTAAACATGCTCGAGAAACTGACTAGCGAATTTTAATACATACACTACTTAACACGTTCATGACAGGGCGTGTACAACGTGGAAGCTATCCTTTGTCTCAAAATCATAAAGTAAATGTATTTTGAATTTGATCGTGAATCGTACGATTAAGGTTTCCAGCTTTTTAAATGTGTTAGAAAATTATGAACACCAAAAGATATAATTAAGTTGGCTGGTCAGTCGGTGAAATGCAAAACTGTACTGCAAAGGTCAACACAACATTGACGTATTTTAAATCATAGTTTGGGAGATAGTAGGATTTGTAAAGAACTTGTAAAGAACTTGTAAGATTTGTTTCTAACTAAATATTTATTTTCCTTTGTAGGTATAAGAAATGGTAGACATTTCGTTGTAACTCTTATTGCGGGTGTAATCTTTGGATTTCTCTCGGCGTGCCTTTTAATAGCAACAACAAGAGATGTGCCATATCTTTTTAATTGGTTCTCTGGTGGATCGATTCTTTCTAGAGATCCTCATCATTACTCGGAACTGGAAGGAGAGGTAAATATACTAGATAAAATTATAGAATTCTACCTGTCATGTCTTATCATGTTTTGAACGTGTACGTAACAGGCTGGACCTCAGACAGAGGTAAAGTTCCATGGCGAAGATGAAGATTTTCACAAAGGTGAAGATGAAGTTGCACAAGACCTTGCAAAGAAAGTACGTGTTCTTTGCTGGGTGATGACAGGTCCAAAGAATCATCAAAGCAAAGCGCAACACGTGAAAGCAACATGGGGCAAACGATGTAACATTCTTTTATTTATGAGTTCTGTGGAAGGTAAATTATATACTTTCGTTGCTTTGAACATCGAATCGGAGGGAAAGATATTTGAAACGTTATTAAACTTTTAGATGAGAAATTACCCACAGTTGTTCTACCAGTAAAAGAGGGAAGGGAAAATCTGTGGGCGAAAACCAAAGAAGCGTTTAAATACGCCTATGAAAAGTACAAAGACGAAGTAGATTGGTTTATGAAGGCTGACGATGATACGTTAGTATATATTTAATTATAATTTTGTTACTACATACTTGCAGTTTGATATTTGAAAGTAGAATGAGATCGAATTTGATACGATCTTGGTTCGACTACATGGATTATATAAATTCTTATTCAATAATTATAAATTACAGATACATGGTAGTAGAAAATCTGCGGTACATGTTGTCGTCTTACAATCCAAGTTCGCCCATGTACTTTGGCTGCCGATTTAAACCGTTCGTTAAGCAAGGATATATGAGCGGTGGTGCAGGATATGTGCTTAGCAAGGAAGCTCTACGTAAATTCGTAGAAGATGGTTTGCCCGATAAAACTAAATGTCGCGATGATAATGGAGGTGCCGAAGACGTGGAAATGGGAAAATGCCTAGAAAAGGTCGGTGTCAAGGCGATGGATACTCGGGATTCGCATGGTCGCGGTAGATTTTTCCCATTCGTCCCGGAACATCATTTAATACCCAACCATGTAGATAAGAACTTTTGGTACTGGAAGTACATTTACTACGATGTCAAAGATGGTCTTAATTGTTGTTCCGATAGCGCGATATCGTTTCACTACGTGTCACCGAATATGATGTATGTTCTCGAATACTTAATTTATCACTTGAGGCCATACGGCATTACACACGTTGCGGAGAAACTTACTGCGGATCAGACGATCACTGTGTCAACAGAGAAAAGAGTCTAGTCTTTATAATGTTATAACTCGAAGAACAACCCAGTTGGCCAAACCTGATTCGAGCAAATTTTCATCAATCTTTGTGATCGTACTTTGCCATTTTCGAGCTAAAATCATGCTTGGAGCAGAATTCGGCCACTATTTGCTAGGAATTTCCCACCAAAACTTGTTGAAATAGATGGCTCGACATTTGAGTGTAAAGTTTACAGGCATAATTCCATACCAAAACCTTGCCGTCATGAAAAGGACAGGTCGGTCGTACTAAGACCTTGCTGAGAGTAAATATTGGGAAACTTGAAGTAAACCTTGTTGTAGGAAGAAGAAAGAAATTTTATTTAAACTTCTAAATTATATAATTTTAAGTTTCGTAAATTTTCAGTAATTTAATTCTGCTTTCCCTCCTACAGCAAGGTTTACTCCAATTTTGCCCGGTGTTTACTCCTAAAATAAAGTTAGTTAGTCTTCGCGAGGGTAAGGTTTGACATAGGTTTGGTTCGGATTTGCGCCTGCAACCATTGCACACAAATACTGAGCCTAATGCGGAAAAGAATGAGTCGGAATTTGTCGACAAGTTTTTTTTTGGTGGCAAATTCATAGCAAATCGTTTACTGGGAATTTTTAAGGTCGAAACTTAGCACAATTCTTCTGTGCTCAATCTAATTTTTAATTGTAAGCACCAGCAATTATTTCGTATTCTTATATTTAGGTATACAACGCTAGTCCATTCAGGCCAACGAATTTAATCATGAATGTATTTACTGAAAGATGAAGTGTGTGATATCTAATATAATTGCTTAATATACATATATAGGGTCTTTCAAAAGTACGAGCCTAGAAGAATCATGCACATACACACATACGAATCGAAAAATCCTTTCGATTTTGTAAAGTTCAGACGACGTTTTTGTCTTATTATAACAGTTGTGAATTGGTGGATCAATTTTTGACGTGTATTGTTTAGCTGATCGGAAAAAACTGAATGCAACGTCCTTAAGACCTTTTCCTTAGGCACATTGTTGCAACAGCTTGGGCCCAGAACGGGAGTTACGTTTGATCGATTGGAAATCAATGTTTCTAACATTTTGCAAGGATAAAAACAGAAAATTATTACACAGACATCCAAAGAGCCTTTGTTTTAGTTCACAAAATAATATTAAATAGCATCGCCCTCCTCTGATATACATCCAAACAGTGACTCTTTGTTGGGTTTTAGTTTGAAACACTTGGTCTAGGATGTTGCCTTGCACTACTGTGTGTGTGCGCGCGCGCGTGCGTATAAGTGATTTACTATTTTGCTGATTTAGGGCTTTTCACGGTCCTTGTCTGGTATACAATAAATCAGTTTCAGAATCCAATTAATGGTCTAACAATAAGTCTTAAGGTTTTCCATTTGTATGTACGTCAGGAACATGCAGGCTTTTTCTGATCTCGTACTTTTAAGATACACTGTATATTTGTATACACACACATATACACATACACATGTATATATGTATGTGTACACACACACAAGATGTTGTGCTACAGATGGGTGGTTCTACATAAAAATAAAACTCTTCCTTCTCGGGCGCGTCCGAGTCTGTATAGTTGTATTGGTTTTTTTTTGGAGATCTAATATCCTGGAATTCTGGTAACCGCTGGATCCTTTGGCTTCGGACAGCAAGGTTGCATTCTCCTTGAATATCAACCTGCACAATGTCACCGCAGTACTTAAATTTGTTTCTTTAAATCTAGCCTAATGAGTGTGAATTCAGAAGCCACAGAATCAGCGCTAAGTAGTACCATCGTATAGTAATGGATATTCGAAAGACATCTGTTAGCGTCCAGAACAAAGACCAATCAGTATTGATAAATAATCAGTCTAGTGAACGATGTCCCCCATTGGTTGCGTGCCAATTCTATCCCATCGTGGGTGTCAGAATAATTTTCTCATAGTACTCTCAGGAAGGCTGTTTGGTCTGTTTGCCCCGGCCATCGTTTTATGGAAGAAACGAGGTCTCTGTAGCCAGGAGTAACGAAATTATGATTTTAGCCTTGATTTTAGCCTTCTTAATCAATAATGACGCGTAGGATCAGGTTAATGAAGATTCAAACAGCGATATACCATGTGAAAGTCAAATACTTACTTTGGAGTTGTGATTTGAGGATCCACGCTATTTTGTTTTAAAAAGCTCATAGTAATCATTGTATACCATTAGATTTATTTACCTTCGGATATCTAATCAATTGTAAAATGTCAATGTTTATTACACATTGCAATTGTCTTACCGAAAGTGTCAATTATTGAATGTCTTGTGATCATTCTTTCTTTTTGTTGACATACTACGTACAATTCACGAGTATACAGTAACACCAAACTAAAACCGTAACGAAAGTGGAACTAAAAGATTAGAAGACAATCCCTTTTTATGGGAAAGATGTTTCTGTCAAGCAGGGGTGTACAATGAAGATATTGCCATTAACGGAGTAGATTTTAGTCGTGTTTGCAACGGACTTCAAGATTTGAACAGAAATAAATTTAATCACAATTAGTAATTAATTACTACTCGAAGGTATTAAATTGCTAAAAATTTCTGTTCAATTCAGTGATCGTGTGTGCCATAGGTTGTGCATGGTTTTGCTTGACTCGAAGAAATAGAAACACAACTGTGAATTGTGTTCGTTTCCCAAATAAATTCGGTCGAAAACACAGTCTGTTTCTAGTCTTTTACATATCATTGTTGGTCCCGACTTGTAAATTTTATTTATTAGCAGACTGTAATTTTTTTTTTAGTTTAGGCGTAGTTGAAAGTTTAATAATAATACCGCTTGTATTTAGTTCACAGATTATGATCGCTTACGAACAAGATAATCGTCATACGCAATAATCATGGTTATTTTTTTTTTTTATAATTGCAGTGTATAATACATACTGACACTCATGATTTGTGCGCTTGCACGCGTACGGTTGATTAATTCTCTTGAGATTTAGTTGGATATTGTAAAAGAGCTTCATGTTTTTTTAGTTGAAAATCCAGTAAGATAGATAATATGTTTGCTATAGATTCCAGTGAATAAGTAAGTTTAATATCGTGCAATGACCTGTCCAAATTTTTATAAAATGTTTTAAACTTACTGATGATAACTTCTAAACAAGCGTCTATATTTGATATTGTAAAGTCATTGACTGTATTTCTACTGACATGAGTTACGCGACTCGCTATTGGCAGATTATGAATAATTTAAAAATGAATCCGAAACTGTGCTTTTGATTTTCGTTCAATTTTAATATGTAGAATACCCCTTAAAATTTGTTTCACCTGTAGCCAGACATCATGTATAACATTTATACATACCTATGCGTAATGATGAGAAGTTTGTAATTTCATTACATGAATAAAAGGGTATACTGATATATATATATATATATATACATGTTACAAGCATATCAGAAATGCGATTGCATCTTATTATTTTATCGGCGAGTGACGATTATTTTATCTCACTTATGAATGTGCAAATATAGTAATACATATTACATACATGTAAAATAATATTTTAGTCATCGATAACAAACTTGTAAGATATTTTGTTCTTAAAATAAATAAAAAAAAATGATTGAAACCACTGAGTTTTCTAAAGATTAATTTCAACAAAAAATTAATAACGTACGATTCGTTGCCTTTATTTAAAAACGTTGCGATACTTATAACATCCCTTACAAATGGAATAGATAAAAAGAAAGGATATCATCTAATGATGATAGTCTTTAGAAATTCTGTTATTCTGCGTAACTAAGGGACGCAACTTCCTTGCGTAATTTCCAAGTAGGAAAATAAGAAAGAACTTTTGTATCTATCAAAACGTTCATGGAAATATGTAAACGTCGCGACGTTTCCATTATGCTTGCAACATCGACACTGTAAGATACGCGTTTTGTGTGAAATGAGGTATATAATTATATATACACATAAAACTGTATTTCGTAATATTAATATAATAATAGTAATAATAATAATTAATAATAATCCCAATAATGATGTTCTACCCAGATAATAAATACTATAGATACAGTGTGAGTGTGGTGTGTGAGTAAATTAACCAATAACTTTATAAGGGGGAGGATTAGGGATTGCTATGTACAAGTCATATTTGTACTATGCGACTGACGCAACTAGCCACCATTGGCTTCCATTCAGACGCGCCCTGTATTCTTATCTCTTGTCTTTTTATTTTTTTCCTCATATATTTTTTTTTTCGCTTCGTTCGCTTGCTCATTTTGCTTGTATATTTTAAATTATTTTTCCTAAGTTGCAGGGAACAAAACTGTGCTCTTCTCTCATTCTTTTTTTTTTTCTCTCGCTCCCTTCGTTCATTCTCAATAATCTAATACATCGGCGATGTTTCACTTCATAAATTATTTAAAAACAATATTTTACACTATTAATGTATGTATAATATATAGAGGTCACCTAATTCGAATAAAATTTGTCAAACAGCATCGAAAAATTGCGCTAACGGGTCCAGGAAACATGATAACAGTGACCCAGTGCCGCGCGAGCATAATATAATATAATATTATATAATTGTCATACTTATCTCACACCAGGGGCTTGTACGAGGCAATATACTTGTAAAAAAGAAGTGTCGCCTCCCTTTCTGTTCTTTCTTTTTTTTTTTCATTTATATCATCTCTATAAAATTAAAAAACAACGTAATATCATTTATATTACTTCGTCGTTATTAATAATAAAATCTTTGTACAAAATTCAATTTACAATTAAAAACCTTTTGGTTACGTAATTTTCTAGAGATTCTGATTTGTAATTGAACTATCTATTGATAGAGAGGCAATCGAAAGTTAGCTTCTTTTAACGCACTCTCTCTCTCTCTCACACTCTCTCTCTCGCTCTCTCTTTCTTTCTCTCTGTCTACCGTTTACACAGGCACTCACCCGTCTTCTTCCACACGTTGTCTTTCGTTCTCAAGTACTATCCCATTTCACTATCATTTTCTCAAGTTTTCATTCGTTCTTTCAATCTTCCTTACTCATATACTATTGCATGCAATTCCCACTTTCATTCATCAGACTCCATTTGGTATGCGGTAATGCATGGTCGTTAATTAGTAGTATCTTTGTGTTCTCTTTTTATTTGTCACGATTACTGGTTAAACACAAAGTACAATCTACTTTATTTCTCGGTTTGTCCGCCTGTCAACAATTATACGAATAGAAGATTAAAAAAAAAAAAAGACCAAAAAAAAAAGGAATTACGTGAATCGAGCGTTACGACGGCAAGTATCATCGCGACGTGACTTGATCTTACCGTGTCATACGAATCGAAAGAGTAAAAAGAAGCCGAGCAAGGAAAAAGATCTCGGTGTCCATCGTGTCGAGGAATCATCGACGATCGGCCGAAGGATCATTTTATTCCGATTGTTCGAGGAATTTCAGAGTCATAAACAGTTGAAGACGGATCTAGGAAACCAGTTGCTCTCGTAAAGCCCCAAGTGATGGTACGGTTAAGGAGTGCGTGAGAGAGGTGCACATACTGCACTACGAAGGGAGAGGGTGTGGGTCAGACGAGAGCTGCCGCTGCATGGTAGAGCTGCATGAGCGCTTGTACGTGCACTGGCAAGCAGGATAACCGATCCTTCGTGTTCGCATCTACGGCGAGCCACGATAATGCGTTGTATCCTTCCAACACGTATCTGAAAATCGTACAACTCGGTTAAATATTACATTCCGATTTGAGTATAATCGGAACTATTAAGGGGAGCAACTTCAAAAGATTGAATCTTTTTACATGGAACGATAATACTATAACTTAAAAATATGTTCGAAATGTTTCAAAACAGAACTTTCAAGTATTAAAAAAAGTTACGATTGATTTTCTAACTATGCGTCACACAAGTATGTTGAAAAGTCAGTTGATTATGTGCGGTAGTCGTAATCTGTAAAGAGGTTGACACGAACAAATTGATCCAGAAAAATTATATAAGGAAGAGAAAGATTTACTGTGCGAAATTGGACTAGCACTTCTCATTATTCGAAAGTATTCCTCGAAACTGTTTTAAAGCTACGACATGCAGTTTTTCTAAAATAAATTCCTAAAAATTGCTTTATGTTCCGCATATTTTCAGGAAAAAATATGAAAAGGTAATGTATTAACCTGAGCACATCGGTGGTATACTGCGAGTCTAGCGGATGAGCAGTGAGTGCACTTTGCTGTTGTAACAGATCGTCACTGTTCTGCTGTATTGCTGGACTATGCAAATGTAAGGCATTCTTCAAGAACACTGGACAAACGCCTTCGAGATGGGGGCAAGCTGACCAAAACCATGGTGGCATGCGTCCGGTTGGCGCAGTGGATACTAAGTAACCAAGAGCAAGTGGTTGCTGCAATAGCGTCCCTACTTCTTCAGCCTGTTCAGCAACTGCTGCCTGTAGATCCACAATTTTAATGTTATCATCGTTCGAAAGATATAATATTATTCTTTCTTATTTGATTCCTACTTACTCTTGGCGTGTTACTACACGGGAACGGGCTTCCTGGACCATCGTGATTGCCCAAACCCGAACCACCGCCATCTCCACCCAGTGGGGATCCTTCGGGCCGATGCGGACTGGCTCCGGGACTTTGTCCTCCACCGGCGCCAGCTTCTGGCCATACGTTGAAGATATCATTGAAATCTCCCATACCTTCCATACCTTCCGGCATGTCATCGTTCAAAGCGGAAAACAATTCGTCGTCCCCTAAATCTGGTCCATTAATATGCTGCTCTTGAAATGCAGTCTGTGATGACTGTAGAAAAAGAAAATATTCATCTGTAGAACCACTACAACACAAGATCTACTTCGTTCTACAACACTTCGATCTACTATACGCGGATTGGAATTGAGTGAAAACATTCTTTCGTTGATTACAAGGCTCTTTGTTGAAAGTTTAAATTGAACTTATCATCGTTTTACAATATAAATGCTGTTTCGTGTTCCATAAGCTTGTAAGTGTCATAAATGCATATAAAGATCCGGAGCCTAGATGTAACTACTGCGTTAGACGACGTAATGATTCGTTTCGCGCGATCAAAAATTGGACTTGCTCGAGTGGTAAATTCACCTGAGTAGTTGCAGATGTAGGAAAGACGAGAATGTGTGTACACGTGACATCCTGTGGTGTAGATAATTGGCAGTTTACCGACGCCTGACTAAATCTTTCATCGGGTGTGAACTGATCAGCCATCAGTCTCAAAGTTGAATCTGGTTCTAGAGATACCAAACAAGCGCTGAGAACGCAAGGCGCTGCCGACGGATAAAGCAAACCACACTGGCCGCATATTTCTTTCAGGTGTTTCGACGCCTTTAGGAGAGCTTTCCTGGATAGTAACCAGCTCCATCCTTTCAACTCGCCGTGACCAATGCGTCCCACTCGGCCCACTACTAATCTCCAAGGTTGTACCTGTAAAGAAGCGTATATGCTTATATATATATATGAAGAATGTTCTTCACGATAAGCCTACCAATGTTTACATTTGACATAGTGAGCATATCCTTAAATACGTTCCATACTAAAAGTAACAGAATGTAAACAGAAAACTTTCTACGCTCTCTCTACGCCTCTACTTGTAAGAATATCATTTATACCATATTATGTAGTTTCTTAAACCTTACAACTTCTGTAAGTAACATTTTCCCATATTGTTTGAAATAACCAAGATAGTCAAACGAACAGAGTTCGCAGGACACACTACATATATATTTATATATTCTTGTGTATAACTAATTCCACTTCATTTGTATGAAATATGTACAGTGGATCCAACAAGTATCGGCACATTGTCAAATTGCACAGTCACTGTATAGTCTTTTGGGTCTTAAAACGTTATTAATGTTTAGGCAGACCACCTTGTAGAATAAAATAATAAACAAACTAAACTGTTGTTTTCTTTCTATCAGTTGTGAATGCATGTACGTGTACTTACGCCCTGAGACATCACGCTGAGAATGAAATCCATTAACTTTTGCAGTCCGATTCGTCTGGCCGACGCTCGTTTTCTTCTCTTCCGATTGGGTATGTCGATGTTGATGGTGGCCGTCTCGAATATCTCACCCCGGTCGTCGGTCGCGACTGCGAGCAGCCATGACTGGTCTTCGCTGAGACAATAGCTCAGGTAGAGAACAGCGCATTCCTCGGGTCCAGCGATGCCGAAAGACTCGGGTGCTTCGCTTTTCGCCCGAAGAGGAGCCAGGACATAGGCCGGCGCGTACAACCGATACGGTGCTCTGTTCCGTTCCTGATCGGGAGTTGCAAGAGTATCATTATAAGACTGGAAATGAGCCACAGCTCGCATATAGTTTGCTATTCTTGTTCTACGAAATGGAACAAGCAACCGAGAGATTTAATTCAAAGAACCATTCGCGGGACAGAAATAAAAGCGGGGCCTTACGTCTTTACTCTTAAGGAAAAGATCTGCGGCGGCAGCAGTACCAAAGCCAGTGAGACTTTTTACCGTAGAGTTGTGATTTAGTAATCGACGGCCTTGCAGAAACACGTTTAACGCTAACGCTCGCATTTCATCCTGTATTTTTCGCTTTTCCCTAGCTCGCCCTAATTCCATTATACTTTCCAAGGATATTAACTGCAAATGAAAACGCACCATGTGATTAAAACATACGTGAGTCGAGCTTAGGGACCAAGCGACAGGTGTAACATGAGATTTTACCTGAACATTTATGTTTGATCTAATATTTTCAGGCATGCTATTCACCGCTGTCGAGTATGCGCGTAATAAAGCTAAAATTGCGAGTCTTCGACGGTCAGAATCCTCGGGACCTCCTAGCGAGAAAGGTTCAACCAAATAAACTACCACAGCCGGAGGTTCGACTTCCTCTTCATCTGGACCCGCGGAGTTGTTCGTGGGTATCGTGATAGATTGAGAAGTTGGTGTTGTGTTACCAGTATTAGAGTTCGAATTTGTTGCCGTGTTCGACGGAGTTTCGCTTCTAGGATTTTCTCCTTCTAAAATATTCATTTGGAGAATTATTTGTTGTGCAATAGTACCACATATTTGTCGAAACAAACGTATACGTTTGGAGGTAACGACATAGTGAGGTAGTAAAGGCAGCGGGTACGCGAAGAAAAAAGAATGGATTTAATAAACGCAAAAAAGGTTACCAAGTAGAAGAAATATAATAACAAAACCTTTTTCTGTAAATTAATTTTCATTTCAGATCAATCTTAAAGCATTTGGAGCAGCAAAGATGATGATTGAAGGTCTGCTACATTTACTACTTCATTATTCAGAACGTTTGACAATAGGTGAAGGAAAATTGAAAATGCGATTCTTAACGCATCGAGTGTCGACCGCAGTTTGTTGGTTCTGCGTCCAACGTTCGAGTGAAATTATTCATATTAAAATCACATCACATACATATATTTGCATGCATGTATATTTGAGTTTATAATACTAAAAATGATAATATTGACATGTTCACATGTACATTTATCATTTTTAGTCACTATTCTAACATTAAGTGCAGTTATAAAATTATAAACGTTATTGACGTCATATTGTATCGACGAAATATTGTTTTTTAAACTACCCACAGTTTTTGCTGAATATACCCGTTTGTTGTTGATATTTAAACTTGTCTGACATAATTTAGCATTGGCCGATAATTTTTTTTCTTTAATCAGACTTTTATAGCTGAATTCAGTACTATAGAACCTTTAAAACAAATAAACAATTTATATAAAATATCTATTATCTTGACTTTTCAAGAAAGTATGAAAAAGTACCTTCCTGATTTTTAGTATACTACTTCTGGACACGTTAAACTTTCGAAAATATTCACCAAAATTGTCATTACAACGCTTTCTTTCTCGACCCTGTTACCACGCGTAAAAATATGTAATAATGGATAAATCAAACGAAGAATTTGTCAATTTTTACAACCAATTGTCAGAAGTAACAAAATCCGCGTTTCACTGATAAAACTAAAAATTATTATTTTATATAACTGTTTATAAGATACAAAAAATCTTTCTGATGATTTACGTTCCATACAAGTACATGTAAGAATTATATAAACTGCTTAATTGTAAAAGAAACTAATAAACATTTTTTTACAAAAATTTTACTTCGGAGAGAAGTCATTTTTTTCTATTCTCCTGTATGATCGTCTCGACTTTCACACGTATCTGATAAACTGTCAAAAAATTGCTCAAACAAAACTGTCTCAGTAATTACGCGACAACAAATTGCAATCAAAGGAATTCACAACAAACTTTTTATTTAATAAAAAATTAAGAATATTTAAACTTTTTCAATAAAATTGTATTTTTTTTTAATCAATTGATAGATCTTCATATGATCTTTAAAAAAATATCGGGGGTCTTAGATCGAAAATGAATTAGTTTAGGAATTATTAATTTTGTTCCGAAATCTTCTATAGCTATGTTCTATACTATATTCTATAGCATTCAACAAACACTGTGCATCGTTGGAAAGTTCAGTACCGATCGGTAGTTGTTTACAACTACTAAACAGAGTTGAAACCAACCGTTCCCCAAGTATTCCTTCACCTTTCGCAGAACACCCCGTATATTTACCTTCAAGAATACATCTAGCATTAAAACCTACCGACGGATTCGGGTTTATTCGTCATTACGTCAGGCGTTGCTGGCATCGTGTCAGTAACAGGGATAGTTGTTTGCTGCTGTTGCTTGTTGGTCACCTGCGAATCTCCAGGATCTAACAGACTTCGGTCTTGTATAACCTGCGTTAAATATGGGGCTAATCGTTGGTTACAGACTTGAGCGTATAGCCGCAACAGCTCTCCTAATTGGTTCTCGCCTAATAATTTAAACCAGTCGTCTGTCTGCTGTTTGGTTTGTTTTTGCACGGATGATTTACCAACTCGAAGAATACCATCGCGAAGTGACTTCGAGATGGGCGTATGCCTTCCCAACCGACAGATCTGGAAAAAACAAAACACGTCGCGTTAGATACTGAAATAAAAACAACGAACATTGCGATAGAATACGATGCTTACCTCGTACGTGGTCGATAATTCGCGGAAAAATGATTTCACTTTATTGACGACGCAATCGTTGTCCGGCGCTACCACTACGTAAGCGACATCCCTAGGTCCAGCGTACGGTTCCAGAAGCAGTTTCTCCCAGTAACTCAGCGCATAAGGTGACAAGGATAGCCAATCTCGATCGTAACCGACAACCAACGCGGGTATCGGCTGAGGTTCACAGCGATCGTCGGTTCCGCGACCAGCCAAACGATGGAATTGCCTCCAGGTGAGAGGACCGGCGACGGTGTACGGTGCTTCCCACATTCTAGTGGTGCATTTCCGTTGTACCGCATCTTGCAGAAGCGGCTGCAGCGCTCTCATCATCCTAACAATATCACCGCTACACTGGGGACCCCTCGCTCGGAGGAATACCCATCGATGCACACCGTTCACGCGATTAGTCCTTTCGTTGTGCGTACCGTCGATTTTACCCTGATCGAGAGCCGCCAGCGACACTTCGTTCCCATCGTTGAACTCCAACGTATTCACCGTGGACGCGAGCATCGAGCTCTTCATCGTCGCGTAAATCCTAGACGCCCTGTACAGACTACTCGCGGAGCTCTGCACGATCAAACACTGTTCCCTCAGCAACTCCAACACGTTCGGCGGTATCACGTCCAAGCCTTCCGATGGTTTGCCTCCTCCGCACGCCACGGCGACCAAAGACACTTTCTTCTTTTCCGCAGGATCCTCTGCTATACCGGTGATCTCCATCTCGTCCTCGTAAAACAAACCCGCTCGGTGGGCTAATCGTCGGTTCACTACCGCGCTAAACCCGCAGCTACATCGGATCTGATCGTCATCTTGGAACAGAGCCCCGCCCGACCACGAGTGCGTCAGGTAAACCCCTGCATCGGCACCTTTGATATTGCCGACCACTTTTGGACCTGCGTTACACACGCAGAGACTGCAACTGTCGAAATTGTGATCGCGAAAGATGTTCAGCGCGGTGTCGCCTAACAGGATGTTCACTATAAGAGAGTTCGATTCTGGAGCGCGCGTAGGTCCCGGAGTGTCCGCTTCAATACTATTCAGGTTTTTGTTAAGATATGAAGAAGTTGTGGATGTTGCTGGACTCGGCTGATCGTACGGCGGCGGTGGTGGTCTACCGGAAATAGTCGCCGAGCGATAGGGTGCTCCCAATGGCGCCGGGCTAGGTGGGCAGGGTTGCTGTTGAACCGATCCAGGTCTGGTGGGTGGGAGCGGTTTCTCTGTATTGTTCGGTGCTGGATTGCACTGCCAGGAAGGTCTGTATACGCAGTGCGATGGCAGTGTAACGGGTGGTAAAGATTGGCTGGGCAAATTTGTAAGAGGAGCATACTTGGAAGAACCAACCATCTTACAAATTTGTGTAGGCTTGAACACGTAGGACCAATCGTCGATCGGTTCTTCTTGAGGGGATCCCATGTTTGGATAGATATCAGGAAGATGCCTGAGTGGTCGTTGAGGTACAGAAAGTTCTGTCTGGTCCATTAAAGGGTCGTTCAACTGACAAGGTGAAGCGACCGGATTATGCTCTAGGGATGGTGGTGTCGGAAACATTTTCGAAAGTTCTTCTGGTCGTAGAACGCCCACTCCGCGATTATTATGTCTGTTATTGGCATCCGCCCTGGTTTCGTCGTGTAGTCCACCAGATCTGTTTGACTCCGGCGGGGTTTGTACTTGAAGCTGGTTCAAATTCTGATTCGAAAAAAGAAACACTGTGTGATTTATCCTATCGATAGAAAATAATCGTTAAAGCTTAACCGTTTCAATGCCACGCAACGTGATCGAAAACTACGAAAATCATTCAGAAAAGAGACACAGAGGACAACAGTGCTGCCGGGAACCATTCGACATGGGTTTTCAAACGACCTCTGGCACTAAAACGGTTAAAGGCAATACGTACAGTTTCATCGCTAGAAGTATCAGGATCAGAGTTATCAAAGATTTGATCTAAATCTTTGTAGGATGCTTGAAGACCCTCGCTGGTAAATAAAGATCCTGGTTTGGTAGGATCGTCTCTTTGTCGCCTAAGTCCATCGACACCTGTGCTGTTTTCTTCACCTGTGGCATCGAATTCGTAAGGATCTGTTCTTCTTCCGACGCAATCCCCCTGTTAATAATCACATATGATTTATGTGCAAAGGATCGATCAATAATATACGTCACGAGAAGATAATAGTAAATGACAAC
The DNA here is from genome assembly GCA_028454255.1 of Halictus ligatus. Lineage (NCBI taxonomy): Eukaryota > Metazoa > Arthropoda > Insecta > Hymenoptera > Halictidae > Halictus > Halictus ligatus. Next base: position 538,364 of record CM052146.1, on the reverse strand, counting down.
TTACAACATTCACATTTGGTTCCTGCTTTATTTCTAATTTTGGAATCTGTGACTGAGAAACCTGGGAATTCATTGGTGGATACAAAGTATTGCTCCGCACATTGACTGGACTACTATTAGATTCCTTAAAACGTTTCACAGGATGATTCAGCCATGCTTCTTGCATCGAGTAATCATAGAGCCAAGGTAATGACTGTTCATTTTCTAAATACATATCCTCACATTCTCTGGAGACTAAGACTGGTCGTTTTAAACTTGGCCCAGGAGCTGGACTATGCACTTGATTATTGCATGCAGAGGAGGTTGACTTCGGACCTTGAGATGGGGTTAACGGTGGGGCAGTGTTTGTATGACTGGGTGGTGGCTGAGGACTCAGAGTGGGCATTGTAGGCTCAGCTGGTGGAACGGATGCTGGCTCGGAATGTGGAGTTGGAAGAGGTGAAGGTGCTGGGGAACCTGGCGAGCCAACAGATGGAACTGGTAGACAATCCCCTCCAGTTGGTGGTCCCCTCGAATAAGAGGGAGGTCCACCTGGTGGTGTACTCGGTGCCTCTGTTCTATTCAGTATAGACCTGTTCAAGATAAACATAAAATTATTGATTTGATTCCATAATTAAAGTTCCATTGCAATTTTCATTGTACTAGGAAATACAGGTGGGGGCATCTTAACGTTAAACGTCTTTCTGTACATTTCTATCGTCTATCTGTTTAGTTATTTTACAAAATATCAAACTAGAAATGTCTCTACCTGTTTCCACTGGTACAATGATCTTAATTTAGTGAACAAAACTGACACTGATAAGCTGAAAAATGCTAAATAGAAAGAACATGAGGATAAAATACATAATATACATAAACACTACATTTACAGAGTACATGCTGATTTTATAATACCAATGATTCATGCAAAGTATACCTTTAGAAGCATAGAACATTGAGATGTGAAAGGAGAAAATGTATTGACTGTTAATGTTTATAAGATATGTTATTGCAATCGCAACTTTGTTAACAGTTTAGAATACAAATATAATTATGAAATTTTTTTCATTCATACTTATGATCTATCAGTGCATGAATAACTGTTTACCAGATACATGTAAACATACTTACTATAGTACATTAGTAAGCACATATACACAATGGATACCACCTTTAAAATTGTATGTATGCAGTGGGGGACAAAATTAAGTGAACACCCTTTCAAAACTAATAACTTTTTTGAAATTTGCGTTTCTCGTTATTTAGTAATGTTTAGTATGTTTAGCTTGGTCCAATTTTATAAAAGTAATTAATTTTCAAAGAGCGTCCACAAAGAGAGTCTCGTATTGACTGCATTTCTGTAATGGCAGCGAACAAAATGGACGTAGAGTCATCTTTTCCTCACATGTGTATAATTTGTCAATAATCTCAGACCTAATCCGCACCATCCTTTCCCTCTCCAAGAATGAGATAAAAAAAATAAGAAAAAAAAAAGAACTACACAATGATATTTGATTAATGCGATATACGTGCATCTAATTTAGTTACTGGAATGTCAGATAAGTAGCGCAGCTTTAAAAAAGCAATGTGAATTAAAGGATGACGTTATGGCATCATAACGATCACATGAAGTTGGCATTATTGTGGTGATTTATTAAGATATGAGAGAAATGGTTCTCCAGTTGATATCGGGGCAGAGATTACCCACCTGGGGGCATTAGCAGGGACAGAGGGACAAGCATCCCACTGGGTGGTAGAGCGTCGATGAAATGGTACGACCCTCCGTCCACCTTTATCTACTCTCTCCCTCTGAACCTGAGAGGAGGCCAAGCTCTTCCAACCCCCGGGGGTCGTATACCTGCAACCGATGTATTTAACATCTTGTTTTCTCCTATATATTCTTGTAATCTGTAATCGCTAATAGCTTATCTAATCTTGAAACTTTATTTATGTTCGTAAACTATCATTATACTTTCTTGTTCCTCCTGACTCGGAATACCAAAGAGTTCTTTTTTGTTCTGATAAGTTTAAGCGAATGCATTGATCGTAATGGCTAATCATTTTCACGCCATTAACGCAATTTTATCATGGACTTACCATGTACTTTCCACAATAAATATGACATTCTTTACCTGATGGAAATGTTTAAAATAGGATAGTTCCATTGCACAAAATAAAGAACTAATTTGAAGGAAACAATCGCATTTGAGCCATCCTCAAAAAACAAATAAAAAAAAAAGGAAAAAAAATGGAAAACTAAGTTTACATGCACATGTTGCGACAGCCATTTAATTAAATTACTACTTATATACTGAAATAATTGAGACCTACGTTTCGTATAACTGTGCCATAACATGCAGACAGAACCAATAATAATTGTGAATAATACTATCTTAAACGTTATCAAATAAACATAGAATGCAGTAGTTGAAAGACATAATTTACTGCTACAATGAATAAATGTGCAAAGGAAATACAACTTTGTCAAGTAATAATAATAATAATAATAAACGAGTACATTCTTTGCATAATACTAGAATAAACTGGATCAATCTGACGGTTCCATTCTAAGTACCGTTACTGCATTGTTTTCTTATGTTTAGGTATAGAGTTACTCTTTCCATGTATAGAGTTATAGTTGAAAATTACACAGGAATTTTGCAATGTCCCAAATAAAATTCTCGATCCGTCTCGCGCATCTCGAACAGGAATTCATGGGTGAAATATTCAGAATTATAGATTCTTCGTAGCACTTTGGTGGAAGTACAATGCAGTAAAAGTTTGTAGGGAATGTCCGTTGTTTGCTAAAGGCTACTCACTTTGAACAGGTACAGGAAGACTTTTGTGTTGGATCAATGAAGCTCCAGGTTCCTTGTTCGATGGAAGATTCTGTTTTGGAAGCAGAGATCGGAGAACTCGAAGTACATTCTGCCCATACGCGTTCCGGCAGTTCCGTAGCTGCTCGTAATTCCTGCTGACTCAGGAGCGGATGCTCACAGCTAGCAGGACTACTCGGCGGAGAAAGCGGAGTTTCGGGTGGAGTGTCGTCCATATCGGTGACCAAGACATAACAGGAAGGATATCGCATGCGTACACCGCCAACAAGTACCTCCACCAAAGGTGGAAGTCCTGCTTCGATGTTGTTGCAATTTATCGGATAGAAATGTTTCCATTCTTCAAGAAGCTGACTATCTGTTCGTCCCACCGGACCGGTTAATGTGCCAGCTAGCCCATACGGAGCTAGAATCACTGCATGCGGACAGATACTTGGTAAATCAGTGCTGCAATTGCATTAAATTTAGTAAAAGAAAATTTACTGATGAGACAGATTGGAACAGACCCGTGTCATGTGCATCTCTGTACGCTCTTCTAGAACTAGGATATACAGGAGTTACATACGCATGAAAAAAATGTCGATTTTTCAAATACAAGTTTATAGAAATATACTACTGTCGGAGCGTTCTCTTCAAAACTTTTTAAATATGGGGATTTGATGTAACTTTCAGAAATTGCTATTAAAATGTACTCTCAAATGATAAAAAAATAATAAAAAGAATTCGGAAAAATAACACTGTCCTTTCAGTTCCTAGGTGTATGTAACCCCTTAACCTGTTATCCAGAGATATACAAATGTATGCAGCATTTCTATTCAAATTTATCTCTGACAATAGCTTTTCTCATCGAGTTATCTGAAGATTCTGGCCTTGAATTATACTCCCTTTGCCCCATATTATCGTATACGTTTGGATTTTATTTTTGTCTCAATTTATGGTACGCATAACCTTCCCTATGAATTTAATAAATTAACTTTTCTAAATAAGACTACTTATAAAACTAGAGCTATCGAGCCCTAAACATGATTGATATTGTATTGCATTTCTTTTTTATCATATGTACTTGATGGAACATATCTATTAAAAGATTTCTCATGAGAACAAGTTCATAACTTGAATAATTGAGTAGAAACTTTGAGTAAGCGTCTACGTTGTATATAAGTACATGCAGCGTAGACTTTTATTCAAGGTTTCTACTTAATTGTCGAAGAAAAATTCAGAAATGTGTCATTTTTATCCATCTTGTGGTCCCGGTGCTAATGTTTTCAACTATTACAGGCTGCATTCAAAGTTACACGATACACTTTAGTCACACAGCTAATCGCCTTTTGCATTTAAGCATTTCTTCATTTATGTGTTTCAACTTGCTGAAACTTGTATCGCACGAAGCAATATCTTCTTGAACAATATTAGCCACATTAACTTCTCACTAGGCAATGTTTTAATTTTATTGCAAAGAAATGATAAGATATGCTATACAATAAGTCTACCCAAATATAAGCTGATAAAAAAATCATATTTTCCCCCAGGCATATTTTTCAGAAATATATGCTGTAACCTGAGACAGTGGGAGCACTATAATATCCTTAATAAGATCAACTAAAATACATAATTTTCATAGCACATTAAGTCGTTTGAAATCATTTTCATGACCACAATGTCGACATAAGATGCCATCCGGTTAACAGGTCAAATATTTTGAAAGCTGAGCCAGAAGCATAAATCGTTTCACAACCATCACTCTGCATAGGAACTGTTGTCAAATTGGAAAACGAGTAATGAAGAATTCGAAGTTGCTGTACAATGTACGAGAACCTTTAGAAATTTATCAAACTCAATGAGAACGGTTCTGTTCTATTACATCGTTCTCATGCATCACGATTTGTTGTCATAAGTGAACCGAAACGTATACATGGTGTGTGCGACTAGTTCCATCATGTCTCATCGAGTCGACGCTTACGGGCTTGCACGGTGAAGTGTTAAGTGAACGTTTCGAATGGCTACCTTTAACCCCAGATTGGGAAGTTTGGGTACGTTGCAAGCAAGCTCTGGTGAGATGTCGTACAGCAGGATGCTGCCTAACATCCACACTAGCGCATACAGTGCTCTCTCCATGGACGAAGAATGCAAACGAGAACGACAGGTGACAACTGCAAATAAAAAGGTAACTCGCCTTAGAACGAAGCGCAAAGAACAACAGTGAAAGAATGCATAAATAGGAGAAGAATAGAGAGAAAGAAAAGGAGAAAACAATGCAAGATCTTACCTACTGCAACGGTGTTTCTCGAAGCCATCGTAAGGTTGTACGAACCACTTTCCTAAGCGAATAAAATCACGCGACAGCAAGCACCGTTCGATCAAGTTGTGCAGAGCCTTGAAAAGTAGTGACCGGCACTCATACGATAATCCGCTTTCCCAAGAGCCCTGTTCACTTTCTGCAATTACAATCGATTACGATTAATCAATTAATTATTCATTCGAGGGTAACAAGTTTCGGGGATGCGCGCGAGGATTCTTGCGATTATACTTTCGTTCCAATGGGACGATTCTCTTCCCGCGGAGGGGCAGCATAGATTTTCTGTTAGTTTCCCGCGATCTACTTCCACGGGCGAATCGAGGCGATATGCTCGTTCTCGTGAAAGTAACGCGATTTGCGTGCGACACGACGCGCGACGCGGCCAGCGAAAAATAAAATTCCTTCTTTTCTCTTTCGGGAAATCTCGATCCCCAGTTTTCCGCTTCTTTTGTCCCCTACCCTGCCTGCCTGCTCTCTGCACCAGTGTGTTCGACAAGTTGGTTAACGGTTTCATAGTAATTCGGCTCCGCGATCGGTGCACTCCTCGCGATTCACAATAGGTGGATCCTCGCATTGCAATGCACCGAGTTGCAGAGTCCAAGTACACGGTTCAGCGACCCCGCGAAGAGAGAAACACGGTCTCTCGCTGGCGTCACCGCTTCGCACACCTTTTCTTTCCAGGAAACGGAAGCACGCGGAATTTTCGCCGCGACCATTTTTTTTTTCAGCCGATCTAACGAGCTTCTGTTCCGCGGCACCGGATTTTTAATGCTGTTTTTAATGCTTCTACAGGGCCTCTCAACGAGAACTTCCGGGAGTTGTTTATAAATGAAACATGCTCGAATTTAGAGAATTGGCAAAACTCTTATTGGGAAATTATGGTACGATCGGTGGATTTACTGGTGGATCCAGAAAGTAATCGAACATAAAATTTGTGATTCTCGAAAAGATCTGTCGCCATTTCATTGCCATTCATTTCCATTGCACTCATATTGGCATAACTACAGATTTCATATTGAAGCTCGAAAGCGACCACCCTGAAAATTAATTTAATAATAAGATATCGCCATCAACATTATCTCCAATTTTTTCATATTTTCATATAGGCTGCGTCTTTTCTTGACGAAGAATTTTCTTGACGAAGTTATACTTGATTTTTCTCAATTTTTCACTCTTTTTCTTATTCGCATGTTTTCCTGAATATTGAAATATTTAACATTGCATAATATACGCAAAGAAGAGAGAAAAATTGAATATAACGTAGTTTCTCGTAAAACAAATGTCGAAAAATTGGTATTTATTTTATTTTTTAACCATGACGTATCCTAACTAAAGATATGAAAAAAATTGGAGAGAGTGTTGATGACAATCCCTCATTATTAAATTGATTTCCAGGGTGATCGCTCTAAGGCTTCAATATGAAATCTGTAACTTTTTTTAGGGGGATTCATTTTTTACAACCAGAGTTCGCAACTAAAAAATCGGAAAAAATTCTCGAATATGTGGTTCGATGTGCCCAGTTATATCCCAAAACAGTTAATTCCAAATAATAACTATGGTATTCTCGCAATAGATAGCATTACGTGTTGAATATGTTTCAAGGGACATCACCCAAGTGTAACACGCAGATTCTAATGAAATTTATATAAGATATAAATTGTTGAAAAATATTGGATTGATATTTTTTTATTTGCAATGATCCATATCCAGAGGATGAAAATAGCCCTAAAAATTGCGGGTGAAAACCTTATGTTTGCTAATAAATATCTCGGAAACTAGAGGGTCTAGGACAATGATTTTTTTTTAAATTTGTGTGTTTTCGATCCAGGAATATAGTCACATAAAAAGATTTCAGAAATTAATCTTTTTTTAAATTATCGATATGATGATTGCAGATAATAATTAAGATTTCTTATTTTTGGTTTTTCGTCCATGAAACTATAATCGCACACGAACAAATATGACCTTAACATATCGTGTTCGGTTTCATTTTAATTAGAAAAATGAGACGAATACGATGGTAAAGTTTTATTAAAGAGAAGAAGAGAAAAATTAGAAAAGTTACAATCTTTTGTTTCGTTTACATTAGTGTGAGTTTCACCGATACCCGATCACTTGGATAAAATTTGAACAGTTACGGTAGAGACCTTAGCGTCAGTTACGGAGAGAATACTATATCTGCCTGGCAGTTAATGAAGAATTATACGCAGCTTTTTGGTTGAGACTTTTGGAGAACCTTTTTGGTTGTCTTTTTTTACCGGTAATTAGCATAATTTGTTAAGTAGTTGTAAATCGCACTACGGTTCCTTCCTAATGTTTTTGCCATACCATTTACTAAATAATATTATCTATTCAATTTCCAATAAGCCTATTTCAATCGCATATAGCATTTTCTCCCCCGAAGAATTTTTCACTATTCAAATTACACTATTCAACTACCTAATCGCGTAGCTCAATTCAACATCGAAAGTGCATCATAAACTACTCTATTTGTCTGTGTAATAGACGGTCTTCTAGTTTTGTCGCAACGACTAGAGCGTATCTACGTTTCTTATTGAAATTCTTGGAGCCGGAGTTTTAAGTAAGGGTGTTACTATTAGGAGTGTGCGGGTACCCGATCCTCAGGTCAAGTCGTGCAATGATCGGCTCGGGTCGGGATCCCGAAAGTTTATAAACTTCGGGTACCCGAAGTTAAAAAAGTTAAAAAGTGCTACTCAAGTACCCAGCGAACGATTCCTTTCTAACGCTAAATATTGTCACAGCCACGAGAACACAACTTTAAACACTTTAACACAAATTTAAAATAAAATACTATTATTCCACATAATCTATTCGAAATTATTTCTTTTCGTCGCGAAGTTCGAGAACCAATTACACGGGAGATACAAAAATCATTCTGAACCTGCCAGTGAAGATAAAAGATTGAACTGGAAAATCATAAAACAGCATTATACCTGCCATTCCGGGTACCCGAAGTTTATAAACTTTTAGGATCCCGACCTGAACCCGCACACCCCTAGTTACTATACGATGTAATGAATGACTTAAGGAGCTACGGAAGAAGAAAATTCTTACTCGACTACACATTTCCCTAATCTTGATGTGTGTCTTATAGGTTTGTCGCGGGATGTAGGTTGTCAAAGTTTGCAAATGTTCCTGAGACACCGTGTATGTATGTATGTATGTATGTATGTATGGGAAAGGTAGAGTGAACAGTGTAAAATGGTAGCGGGTCGGTTGCAAGGTGGATTACTCACCGCACGCAATCAGTTCCGGTGACACGATACCGGAGAGATCAGGTTCCTCGCCGTACCAGAAAATCCAGAGTTCCTTAGCGGCGGTGAGGGAGAGGGGCGGCGGCGCGGGGGAGGGTGCGATGCCCAGGTCGAAGATGCCAGCTCCGGTCGCAGAGGCGGTTGCCGGGCCGGAGGTGGCCGACGTCGCGGCGACCCGCCGCCACACGCAGAGAATGTCACCCGCGAGGCACCGCGAGAAGCTCGAGAGCACCGGGTCCTCGAGGGGAGTGCCACCGAAGCCGCCGGCCACTTCGCCCCACACGAGTTTCCTCCATTTGATGCCGCAGAGGTCCGTCTACCATATCAAACCATTTTCATATTACTTCCAACTGAAATTGCCAT
>CM052146.1:515090-529517 GCA_028454255.1 Halictus ligatus | reverse complement strand
CGTAAGGACGACAGGAGAAAATTGTTATTGTTGTATAGCGCCCCACACTTTTGTATAGTGTATAAAAATTATATATCACCATATATACACAGTGTATGTAAGAAGTTAGTTAGAGACATTATCACTGCACAGAAAGGAAGTGATAGCTCAAACGGGAAAACAAGCTAATGCTTGCAAAAACTGAATTTTAAAGTATAGAAATTAGAGATAAAGTAAACCATTTTTCATCGGAAATAGAAAAAATGAAAAAATGGATGTAGCCATACCCTACATCGCACAGAATCCTATGCAACCAGAGTGTCAAGATTGATTGCTATGGCATGGCGAGGGTTACCATTATAAAAACCAACTATTCAATCGAATATAAATATTTAGAATGGTGAACAGCTACAATTTTGAAACCGTAACGACACACTTCGATCAACTAATGACGCTCTATCGTAGCAAGGGTACGCTGCGAAATGTGTTGAACCACGTCATGGCGACGCAGCGTTATAACGAGGTTGTCTGCATTAACATTTATCCTGATATTAGCCCGAGCATTGTCCCCGAAACGCACATCGAATTATTGATCGAGACCGAGCGGGAAACAATGGGAGGGAGCGGCGTTCAGGATGAAAACGGAAGAAACGGCGCGAGCTAATTTTTGCGCATACAACACATCGTCGCCGCGCGACTTCCCATTTCTGTGACTGCCCTCCTTATGTGATTGCCATTAAAGCAGCACGAGCATTACATTCGCCCCGCGTAACCAACCGGAATCCTCTTCTTTTCTCGCGTGCGAGCCGGTCGAAAGCAGATAATAAGCAATGTTGTACTAAATGTCCACCGTGTCTTTCTTCTCTCTCGTTTGTGAACAAAACCGAATTCGTTCGGATGCATGTGAATTCGTTCACATTATATGTGAACATATATGTTCAATTTCAATACGCGAATATCTATGAAATTAATGACGATATCGAAAAGCATTTCAAACCAAAGTTATAATGTTTCGAGGAGGGCACAATTCTATGTTAATGGGTTTTTATAGGTGGACGAGCAGAAGGCATACGAAGGTTACTTTCAATTTTTTTTTTTAATGGACACGCGTATTTTTTAATACGAGAGTCCATGTAGTTTATCATTCCTCGCATAAACTGATTAACCTTCTTATAGCGAAAAACCATTAGTTTAGGTGACATTTCAATTCTGATATTACGAGATATGTAGTACTCGATACTACAGAAAATGCTATACTATTCAAATGTCTGTGAAAATTTTGTATATTTTTTGTGACTAGAACCAAAATCTCATGGATTGAACATTTGCATAAACAGGTAACCCTACTTCACTCCAATTATTAAAGAATATCTAAAACTTTGATTTGTGATTATTAAATGACTCGACATGATTGTCAAGCATATAACTTCAAAATAGCATAAAGCACTTAAAACAAATCCAAGCAAATATCTTAAACTGACAACTCAAAATAACTGATTAATAATTAATAAGAAATAACTAATGTTCCGGTTATACAAATGGACTTCAAAGATATACTTAACATTTTTTTCATTACTGTTTCTTCGCTCATCTGGATCTTAGAATATTTTGAAATTTGCAGAAACTGAAGTACACATAGGACTGTGATAAATTAATTTTATATTTAACCATAACATTTTTGCTCATATACCTTTTCTGTATAACGAATTTCTATATAGAGCCTAGCATTGTAAGGAAATTTTTATATTTCGACAAAATGGTATACAAATTAATTTATTTATATCTTTCATGTTATTAGAAGTTGATTTAATTGCATTAATTTTGTTTCACGAAAAATATCGAACCAAAGATTCTTTTGATAACATTCATATGCTTTTGTGCACTTTTTTATGGATAATAAATAATTGTATCGGTGAAAGTCATCTTATTTGATTACTTCGGGACTTGATAGGTTCAGTATGCTGCAGTGACAGACAAAAGAATGATTAAATAGTATTTCCCACAATGTTTACAAACAAAAAATTGATTTTAGAGCAGCAACGAATTTTTTTCATGAATATCTGCATCTTATAAAATAATAGTAGCGATGAAACTTTAAAAGGATATAGAAAATTGATGGTTCATTTTATTTTTAAGGTTCCTTGGTCCCTGGATCCGGGCTTATTTTGACCCAGAGAATCAAAATCGTCATTCAATTGCTCAGTTTTTGCTGAAACTAATGAAATGAATAGCTGCTGCATTAGGTACAATAGAAAGATTAAGCAGCACATAAAAATTTGTAAAAACTTTAATTTAATCTCGCTCCAATTTTTACTAAATTTGAGTTTCTTCCAACGCGGTACGAATTAATCGCGTCGCAGTTATTACAAATGGTCCCACCGTTCGGTGATTAATACTCGTACACAGAAATTCCAAATTCAAACTTTCTTTTCTTTGCCACTGTGTACAGTCTCCGTTGAATAGCAACCAAACGAAATTTCTCCCAATGTAGAAAATGATTTAGACAATTCGAAATTTATTTTGAAAACGGTACTGGACCGATTGATCCGGACGACGACATAGTGCGACGACCGACATACCATCGGGCGTGTTGTGACAGATTTTGCCCCGTTCGCGGGCAAGATGATCGCAAAGAAAGGAGGGAGGACCGTTTATTCTGGTTACATCAGGCGGCTCTAGCGATTTCTTGAGCGAGATACGCGAGGCACGCGGCGGCTTCTTCGTCGAACAAGAACAAGTCACTAGCAGCTAGGATATTATGCTGAAACTGGTGCTCCGCGGAGGGAAACAGGCAGCCTAGCTAGGTGAAAGCCTTGCACCGGCGAGGACGTGACGTGTCGAGACTACAACAGAGGTTTACGCACCGCTCCTTCAGTTTTAGCTCGCCACTTTTGCTTACCGGTGACCTCGGTGCACCTTCTTCTTCTTCTCGGCGATCATCGCTCTCTCTGTTTTCCCGTGCAATCTCGCGAAGGAAAACTCGGACAAGAATCGCTTCGGCAAGACCTCACTTTGCTATCCCGGTTCTGAATAGGCTGCCATGGAAAATTCATTTCAAGCTTTCTTAACACGTTCGCCACCGTCCTCTCTTTCCCCGACGGTTTTTACGGTCGCGGTGTGTTTTATTAAACGCGCCGCGGCGTGTCCTCTTTATGAACTATAGAATAAGTTCGAAGAAATTTCTCTAACAAAAGAAAATTATGTCGATCCTCCATGCGCCAGCAACGGGATCACGGTGGTGCAACAATGTTGACGAATCTATTAATTTACCAGTACATGCGCCCTTAGAAATTTCATGTTAACGGTACTAGCTTTACGTCGAAGAAGAAACAGTTGCGAGTATATTAACGAGTTTCTTTAAAATTCTGTCGGTTTTAAAAATGCCTACAGCAGGTTGTTTCGTAGCGAGAAAAATAACAGTACAGATGGAATCCCGTATAGATTGTGGAAGGCTACGTGACTGCGTGCACTTCAGTCATTCCAGTCCGTCGTCAACGTAGAAGGAAGTTCACGCTTCTCTTATTATTGCCCTAGTACGCTCTGTTCCTTGTTGCGATCCGTAACAGTGATTCTCCGGCTATCGCGAGCGGCGCGCGTTGCGAAATTCGTGAAATTCCATTGCGTAAACGTTCGACGTTCCCGCGTCGAAGAACCAACGAATCGGAAGATTGCATCGAGGAAAGCGGCTTATCCGCAAAAGCGAATTCGTGCCGCTCGTATTTCGGAAAAAAACGCGTCTGTTCGGGTTGAGCACCGCTGCGACCGCGCATCGCTTCTGTCTAGCCGATGCAACTCCGATTTTACTGGTCAATACCGACCGATCATGTGCGGTGTACAATTCTTCGGTTCGATTCCGAAAAATATTTCTCATTTATACCCCCGCTAGATTATTACGCGTTACCGATTATGTCCATGCTGAAAATTGCATCGATATTGGTTAATTCGAGTTATAAACGATTAAAAGTGCGATTTTAAGTCGAAAAACGCGAAAAATGGCAATTTTTCCACTTTTAATCGTTTATAACTCGTAAACGAATTAACCAATACGGGTGAAATTTTCAGCATAGATATAATTTATTCGTGCGAATCAAATACATTCTTTAAATTTTCAATACAGGCTCAGATAAAAAAACCAACTTTTACTATTTCCTTTGCGATTCCGGACAATTCAAATTTTTTTTACACCTCGTTTAATAAACTAATCCTTCTAACTTCTCAATAACATTCAAGTCATTTGATCTAATTTTTAAAAAGTTATGTTGCTTCAAATAGTGTAGACTCAGTTTTGCTCGTTAGTGTATCTCTTTCTCGATGCTCATTATGTTTTAAAAAGAAGTGTAATTCATATAGGCACAGTAATTGGTACTACCACAGTAATGGAGTCCCTTACCCTAACACCTTTGCCAGTTAAAGAACCTAGTATTGTAGTAGGAGCAGTTGAAACGAAAAAATAACCTACAACTACCGCCAAGCCTAACGACCACCAAATATAACACTGGCATTGCTGAGCATAACTCAAAACTAGCTAACTCGCAATATCTTCGAAAAATCACCAGCGCCTTTCTATTGTCCTGTGCGGACAAAGACGCGGACTAAACAGCGGATCTTTGTACAAAAGAAAAATTCTCTACCTGAACTGCCATAACCGACTGTAATGAAATGGTTGGAGATAATATAACAGTTTTATAGACTGTTTTACCATTTTTGTCCGCTGTCCAATAACGACGTACGCAAGAAGTATTCGAGAACAAAATTAAAATATTGTCCAACTACTCGACACAAAGAGGTACAAACGATCACTATATATACCAGCGTTGTGTATGAAGCAATCTGCGCATTACATATATTTTTACACGCGTTGTTGTGCTCGAAATGTACACGCTAAAATCCGCATTTTCCGGTTAGCTCACTTTCTCCGTAGGATTTCACCGAAATCCCGAGTAAAATACACGCGAAGAGAATTTTTGGAAATATTAAGTAACGCGGTCCTCCTGCCGAGCAAAATCGGTCAACGATTACGAAAGATATGCGGTCGAACCGGAATAAGAGCAACACCGTAAACTCATCGAGTATGCTTCTGATCCAGTGAAAAAATGTATCCAGTCAAAACCACTGAAAAAGAGCTTCTAAAATAGGTGGACAAACGCACGAGGCACGAGACACGCATCCTTGTTTACCTCACAAGCCGATTCAACGTGTACGAGATTTGAAATCATTTATTTGAAACAATTTTATTTCGTACTGTTATTTAAACACCAAAATAATATTTATTCAGTTGTGAAATAACAGCAATGTTAAATAAGGTATTCTTAGAGAACTGTCTTAGACAACAGAAATCATTTCGGAAATAATATGCAACAAAAAGAACAATTTCATGATTACATAAAATAATTATAAAATACAGTAACATGTTATTTCAAATAATATTATTTCCAAAGTGGCCAGATCGGGTCGACGTAACCTCGTCGTTTGTTAAATTGTTAAATCAATATTTCTTGTTGCATCGATACACCTTCAAAATTTCACGTTAATCGGTCAAGTAGTAGCAGCTTTGGTTTTATATAATTAAATAAGAAAAAGTACTGAATTCCCCGAAATTAATTACCGCCCGAGCCAATAGTAAACCCGTGCGATATTACCGGCTTGAGAGGTTAAGTGGGAATTCCCTTCCAAATATTTTCCCGTCGAGTTTCGATTGTTTGGTAAAACTCGTAACCGATCTGCTTCCGTGTCTATTGAATGGAATACTTGTCGCATTCGAAACATAAGCAAACATATTATTTACACCGTCGCGTCATAGTCACAAACGCTGCGAAACGTTCACCGCGGGTTTTAAAGATATCAATGGAATCGATGTCTACGCGCGAGGATCGAACGTACGGTCGCTCACAGTGAATACATTCTAATTTTCCGCGTTCAGTTCAACAAGAGTGTTGTTTCTGTCTGTAATTTATTCCCTCAATTTGGTATACACATCGAGTACTCAAGTTGTGAGATGATTTTCATTGAAAAAAGAAAAAAAATGAAGCAAACAACAATTGCAGAACGTGAACTTGTAATTTAGCGGATAACCGTTGAACCAAATTAAAAAAAAAATAGTAGTCAACGCTATGACGATTACAAGTTATAAATAAGAAAAATTCTAATTCGCTTTTCACAGTGTTATTTACGATTTTGAATCCGAGGTTAATTTCGGTGACATTTTTAAAATGAAAACTAGTTTCGACTTCTTTAGTTTCTGTACAAGTGATGAGAATATATTAAACTAGAAGTTGAATTTTATCGAAATCCCGATCCTGTTACTAAACTTGGTAAAAATGTCGGTCGATAGACACTGTGTACGATTTTCACTGCGAGTAAACGGAGACGATCGTACACAGAACACGATGTCCGTTTGTCTCGTCGCACGTTCGAGCGGGTACCGCTTGGCGGCAAGTGACAGAAGTTGACAGAGAAACGTCTGAATATATTTCTTGTCCGTTGAACGAAAACTCGAGGGTTAATCTTTAACGTGACGTTGCCTGTGTTGACCGTGTTTATTGCCGAGGCATTCTGTACCCAGGTAGAAACGCACGGTCTGTGTACCGATAGGTCGGTATGTATCGCATCGGCATCACGATCGAGGTTATCGGAGTTCGAGACTCCGTCTCGCTCCTAAGTCTCGCTGGGACCGGAGAGGACTTTCGAGGCGGTTGAAACAATGTCTGACACAGTTTTCGAAGTACGGCGAAAGGAATGTTACGAGAAACGAGATCTTGTTATTTATCGAGAGAGGAGGCGAGAACGTCGCATTTCAGAGAGAGAGAGAGAGAGAGAGGGATCGCGGATCAGCGCAAGTACGTGAAACCCGCGCCGATAATCGAACGATATTCCCTTGCAATAAATGCAACAACTTCGCCAACCTTTTTAATTCTTTAACCAGCAGAAAAACTCAGGGCCGACATGAATCAGGCATGACATTAGGTCGTGTAGCAAACTTCAGAATCCCATTGACGCGGTTTCCTACGTATATGTGTCTACGCGAATACGTACATACATATATATATATTTATATATGTACGTATATACGCAGGTGTGTACATATGGATATGTATATATATATATACGGTACGCATATATGTAGAATGAATACATATGCGTGTACATATAGCGAAAGGGAGGTGTGGAAGGGATGGGAGGGGAGTGCCGCGATACACAACACCGACGTCGACAACGAACGATCGAGTACTGCCCACGGGAATTCTCCGATATATAGGTTAACCCGGGCGACTTCTACTCGCGACGTAACGCGGTACCGTTAAGCGGTCGTCGGACAACTGGCCCCTGTGCCCGTCGACGTCGAAGCCCCGTTCGTTCGATACTCGAAACACAGAGAAGATATGCGGGCCGCGACTCTCTTGGCAAGAGTGGGCCCCACCGATCACTCACCAGTGCGAAGAAATTAGTGTGGCAGTCCTCCAGGCTAGCGCCGTTCGTTTGATGCGACGGATGCGTCATGGCTTCTCCATCGTACGCCGTACACTCATTAGCAACACTTCTCGCGGCGGCGCGCCTCTCTCAGCCCCGAAAATCACACGGCGAGGCCGCTATTATTCGAGAACATTTAGGAGGGTTTTCACTTCTCAATGGCGACCGTAAAATGGCGGACGATAGGAAACAACAAGCGCAGCCGCCCGAGGCGACCCCTACCGCTCACTCGCGCAGTTCGCTTCGACGACGAGGAAGAAGATGGCGGCGCTCATCAGGCATGGTTTACTCGCGAATCGCTTGAAAAGTACATCCTCGATCCTTGCCGTGAACACGGTCAGTGCGGACACTTCACGTACACTTTTCAAACACTCGTATTGCCGAACGCCCCCCGCCGGGAGCTCCGCGGTTCGACAAGTACGATTCAACCACTAACAAGATCACCGTCATTTTACAGACTAGCTTGCGACACGATATTACTCGTTCGAAGAGCAAGCTGCCCCGCGTGAAACCGGCCCGCCGCTTCGACGATGAGAAGAAGTCTCTCGCTACGAAAGGGTAAGCAATTCACTTCACTCGGCCACGAGTTTCAACGGAATATTCACGTTACGTCGCGTCGCTTCCTAACAGCTAGAGGACACACTGTCGCCATATTGCCATTTACCATCTCTCTTCCGCGTGCTGACCAATCGCCGCTCGGATTTGACAAGTTCCCAGGGTAGACGCTCGCGATATTGGCGCCCCACGGGATACGTTCGAATTGTTTACTATAAAGCATTCGAAAAAGTAATGCGATTCATTTCTAAAACGAAATCGTCGGTATATTAGAAATATCGAACCCAGACCCTTTATTTTATTGTACACGCTATAATACTAGCAAGTTTCACGAATCTTTTACGGAGGAAACAATTACTCAGTTTTGAGTAATATCGTCGGACTCGATGTCTAATTGTTCGTGATACGTATGCTCCGTTGTACCAAGTGCTGCAAGTATCCGCAGCGAAACACAAGTTTTTTTCGTGGAAACGTTGTTTCGATCTAATAAAATCATAAATCAGCATTGAACGGACTCGAATTTTTATCTGTATCTATGCACGGAATTAGAGTCTACCTTTTTGTATGACGTAACGGCCTAGCCATACCCTTTTACGCCGCTATAGAAGACCCTCCTTTATACACGATCATTTTTCCGATTATGTCGCTTTAAAATATTTTCGTTTATTGGGAAATTACTCGTGGCATACTGTTACTTTTTCTTACGCGAAAAAATGAAAGCCAACGTTCGTCAGTTGTGCTTTGAAAAATTAGTTCCCTTTTCTAGACGAATCTGTTTGAAGTAAATGGAGCGGCGAAGGAAAATACATATAAAAGGAAAAAAGATTCGTGTGGGGGACGCGGTTTCGTTTCCTGTCGACACGTTTACGCTGCTTTTCAGTGAGAACACCTGTTTCGTAGACCAAGTTTCTCTGTCCTTGTAATTAACATTGACAAAGTACCTTTACGTGATCAAACTTTACGTGCTTGCTAACAGCGCTCTGATTTTTCTAAACAACGAATTTCTTTCGAGCCTGTGTCATCTACGTAAGCTGCGTAGATTTGTTACTGAATCGACATGTTCGTGCATCGGATTGAGAAATAAGTATAATTTTGATTCTGCGAAGGATTTTCTTCGGCGTGTCCGAAGGTTTCCATAGCCACGGGGTTTTTCCGTTGCGGTCTTCGTTCCTGGCCAATATTGGCCATAACTGTATCCTGAGAAAATACAACTGGGGGCACCACTGTGCGGTCGTTGGACATCGATCTTGTCCCTTCCCCCTCCCTCCCCCTTTACACCATTACTCTTGTCTTGTAAGGGAAGCCTCCCTTGCCGCCACTCAACTGCTAACTTTTCACGCGATACGAAAAATTTGGCGCGACTTAGCCAGAGATCTATTAACGCTGCTAATATCGATCTGCGTTGCGTGTATCATTCACCGCTGACAAATAGAATTTTCGAAAACTCGCTGCCACGTTGAGGGCGCGCACCACCGGCAAAATATCATTTGTACACATACAACACCGGTATCTCCGACTAAAAACTTGACGCAAATCTGTTTAGCATTTTTTCATGCAACGATTACAACTCCTTCGGAAATTTAACTGAAAATGACGTTTAGCAATATGTTCCAGTAGTATACGTTTTTACGAAACGGAAAAGCTAGGTGTCCCTTGCAAAATCGATATTTTCAAGTTTTGATGTAATAGTTTCGATGTACAAGGATAATGATGGTGTCATCGCGGGAGATGAGATTTTGTTGAATAATAAGTCACTTGAAATGTTTCGAAGCAATTCGAAATTTATGAGATGCTTCTTACAGGACGGTTATTATTGTTTCTAATGTTTTATTCGATTTTAAATAAAATACAAAAGTACATGCTGTTGTAACTGTTTCAGATTCCTGAGGTATGAAAAATCGTACGATCCTCCGGCGAATGTATCTTCCCGGATAGATAAAATTTGCGAGAATCAATCGATTGCAACGAGCGACGAAACGCAACTGAACGATCCGCTTCAACGTTTTCAACTTTTCGTAGCTTGCGAGAAAGAACTTCAACATTCCGTGCCTAATTCTATGTTATGCGGTATTGAAACAATCGGTATGATTTCTCGGAATATTAAATTGTTTATTTTCGTGTCTTTGATACGTAGAAAAGTTATATTTCGTATTTTTAGGTGATTTGAAAAAATTCTATCAGATGCCTGTGGGTTCGAAAACCCCTCTGGACATGATGCGCGACACAGATTTACCAAAGAATTTGCATATTAATTACGAATATCACCGATTCCACCCTGGTAAGCTTATCAATTAGTAATTAATAATTAATAATTACTTGTTATCTCGGCAAGAATGAAAAAAATGGCTCTTCGATATTATTTCAGATACTGACACAATGTTTGGTGGTAAAACAGCATTTCCCAAGAGTTCAACTATAGTAACTGGTTTGAAAACTAAGAAGAAGTATCCAGGACATCAACAGGAAGATCCGTACCTTGACGAACTACTTAAAATCTAAAGACTACTATGTGGATTTACAATACCGTTAATTACGTTGTGTAGAGGATAAATAAATATCTTTGTTTTTAAGTATTGCCTTGTGTAATTGTTAGATTGCGAACGTTGATATTTCTAAAGATCAATTTCCGAAGACGTACTCAAAATTTCGTTTGTCTTTGTCGAAGTTATTACTTCTCTTTATTCAGCATAGTTTCTTGTCATTAGCACGTTGTGTAAAACACATAGTTTAACACTAAGTTTACGGCTCCCGTTATAATGACGGGTTTTACCTATTTATTTTAGGTATTTTCATCTTATAAATATATAATACAGTACATGTTATAAAAAACAATTATTAAAAACTTTCGATAGATCTATTCTTGTTGGTCTTACAAAGAAATGTAAAATAGTCACTTTCAGTGTTCCGTAAATCTAGTGTTAAGCGAATCGCTCTCTTTAAATATTATTTAAACATGCTTAAATGTTCGTAACGTTATAACTAAACATATCAGGAATTGCAATATTAATCCGCTGTATTTAGAAGTTGAAAATTCGACTTCTGTCAAATTAGATTGCTCAAGAACTGACAGTGACGTGGGGAAAATGACCAACATTCGTGTTCAGCGCATCGAAATGCATCGAAATTGGTATTGCCCGGTGCAACTCTTTAAATCTGAGAAGGAAGTAAAGAAATAAGAATATGTATATGTGCTAGTTATTTTATTTGCTGCAAACGAAACAGACTACCTTATACATAATAACATGTGACGTGCATTCGTATCCGCGAATGTTTTACTAAACAGAGAGAGAACCGTTTTTCAAAAACGATTGTTGCTTATGCAGCTTCAACTTTTACTTGCATGCTGACTCTTGCGATTACGTTATTATCAATGCTAAACTCTGTGTTGGCATCATAGTTGCCAGGATCCATATCTTTGAAGAACGATGCCACATCACAGTTTTGGGCTGCTAGTTCACCCTAAAAGATCGAATTCATGTAGCCAGTCCATCGAAGTTTAAAAAATCTAGACATCGCATTTTGTTCCAACTAGTTCTACGTCATGCTGGTCTTGACATAAGAATTTTGATCTATGTTCAATCTGTGCCGGTGATTCTAAGCATGTTTTTAGTATTACTACGGAATTCTGTTTGTCTTCAACTCGCGTTTTGTAATTTGAAAGGTGTACAAGTTAGATAAACTGTAATTGCGTTTAGCTGAGCACTAGGTATTAGTACAAATATGTTATTTAAATAGATTTCGAAATATCGGATTGTGCATATAACAATTCGGAGTAGCTGGAACGAAATGGTGAAAGTAGCTAAGAACGGAAAGCGTTAAAGTATAGTCCTTTACTTCGGATGCAGAACAGCCATCGCCGTCGGGATCCGGACCTTCGACTGATTCACAAATGCCTAAGTCTCGGATGTCAGAAGTCACTTGCTTGTATGATTGTCCAGCATTGTTCACAACATTACCTTCTCTCAAAAGCTCTATGTTAGCCTAAGACCAGATTTCATTGTTTACGTTTGCTCATTAATTAATTAGTACGCGATAAACAAGTATATTTGAGTTTCCAATACCTGCACCACGCCCGGGCAAGCCTCCTTAATCATAATGCCTGCGCGCAATTTATTGTCCGAGATATCGCAATCAAAAGTGTCGATTATTCCATTACCGTCTTCAGCTGCACAACTAGATCCGGTTAATGTAACTGTATTGTCTGCCTAATAAATAGAAAGAAATATTTCATTTTCAACTCAACAAATAAAAATGTTAATTTCAAGGGGACCTACTAAAAGTAAATGGCCTAATAAAAGCAACGAACAATAACTTTTATACATAACAGTTACTCAAAGGGATGTTTGCGCCGACCACCCCTGAAAGTTAAACTATTTCTTTCAACCCTTGATAACAGACTTAAAATTTTGAAAAATATCCCAAATAAAGCTTAGTTTGTAGCTTCATTCTCGTCTTACGTAATAACTAAGGAAATAAAATGTCAAGTTTTAGGAAAAGAACATTGTTTAGCGCACAAAAAATGAAAATTAACATGAGCGACAATTATCCGCGCTTATCCTGCTTCAATTATTACCAGTATCGGCAAAAATAAAATTCAATACTTTCCCATCGAAGTATTTCTATGATTTTAATAAAACGATGTAATGTATTTTAACTTTTATCGAATTATTTTTATGTAAGCGTTTCTGATGGATTTTCGTAAACCGAATTGCTTTCAAATGAGACCAGGTTGATTGTTCCATATTTTTCAACGAAATTATCACAGGAATTTTCAGGAAAACATGAAACATGCTTTCATCTTAAAGGGTTGTAAATGCAGCGAGTTTTCTACAGTTGTCAGATACTGATCAAGTTATTACGAACATTTCGTAACTCCTACTTATTTCGAGTTTGGTAACAAATGGAATCGATATTGTAGTTATAATAATACCTATTTTGTTGTAGAACGTACCGGTATGTTTCCAATAGTATGTGGTGATGATTTTATATTATTTGCGAGTGGAAAAATTGTTGGAAAAATGAGGCAGCTCTATTTTTTAGTGATTTCAGTAAACCAATAAGAGACAACTAAAAATAAAGTACTGTTTCAAACGTGCTATGTATTTATGGTCAACTAATATTCGTGTTGATAAATCTTTACATTGTATATGTAACTTATGTATCTTTTTTACTACTCCAATTCAACATTGGAATTGCTTGGAACTTGCCATTTAACTATTGGAGTATACTTTATTTTAATTCTTACCATAATGACAAATATATTTAGAAATATGCTAAAATATTTCACACTATTATTATAAAATAATGTTCATAATAATTTGATCACCCAGGGTACATTTAAATATTTATTACACGGTGAAATTGTGACATAAAAATTTCAAACCATTGATTGCATCTAGTCTCATAGTTTTAGAGTTAACTCACCACACAATATGACCACGAGGCAATACCCAGTAAAAACAGGAATAAAAATTCTGTCATTGGAGCTGCCATTGTCACTTTCTGTAGTATGTTTGCTCGGTAGTCAATAAAACGTCACTGTGCATCGTTTTACAATCCTCCGGTATTTAAAGCTATACGCGAGTCTGTGTGCGTTCGAATTTTGTATAAAAATTTCCTAAACTGATTTATGACACCGGTTGCGTGATGTCTTGTCCCGTATCAATTACAGATCATGAGAATTAAGCTGAATCACATCAGACAAATATTATATAAACCGTAGGCACATACAAAAACATCTGAACAGAATAAAATACATCCTTATTTTTCCGAAAACAGAAGTAGCTTTATTGTAGTCTTAATAATAGGACGGAAATAATTAAGATAAAAGAACAGGATTTATTGCATCAACAATAGGAGTACACTGTTTGTGATATACATGTAACAGTTTAATACTGCGAAAATTTACTTACTAGGTGTTGGGAGACATTATATTAAGCTTAAAAATTTGCCAAATAAAAGAAAATATTCAACATTTTGAATTCTGAAAGTGTCGTGACAAAACTGAATCAGTAGAATAAAAAATTGTAAAAACATTAGGAGAGCACAGGGGTTTGTCGGTTTATTAACACTATTAAGAGAAAGATACATTTTTAAATATTTTAAATATTTGTAAATATCGTTGAAACAAATAATTTTTTCTGAAATCTTTTTATATGTCTATGTTCTCTGATTGAAAACACAAATTTACAAACTATATTATTGTCCGAGACCATCTAGTTCCCGAGATATTAGAAAAAATACGGTTTTCACCCCCTACATATGGAGCATGACATGTAAAAAAATACGTGTCAAATTTTTTTCAACAAACTATATCCTGTATAAATTTCACTAAATTACACTTAAGTCATGTCCCTAGTCACTATGTTGTATCTAAAATAATAATCACTATGTAATTATCAAATAGTTTTCATCAACATTTTCCCT
>CM052146.1:487491-514590 GCA_028454255.1 Halictus ligatus | reverse complement strand
TAAAAGTTATTGGACCACCCTGTATACTAGATGAAAAAGGAACGATTATTTTCTCTTATTTCACGTTTCCTGTGGTGCATTGACAATCGACCTATAGTAATTTTCTCCTTCGTAATAGTCTTCCTCATCTTCCCCACGATATTCCCCAGGATATTTTAAGTATTGTTCTCGTTCCATCAACTCTTCCGAACATTTATCAGGCAGCGAATCCAAGGAAACCTAGAAAATGTGTTATCTTAATAGTTGAGTATCGAAATTATTGTATAGAACAGTTTAATCGTTTGTCTTACAAAGGAAGTTCGGTTAATTTTGTTTTAAGGGAGGAATTTCTTTTTTTTTTACGGAAATATCAAGTTCTTAAGTAATCTGGCACAGAAACTTCTTAGAAATGTCTTTGTAAAATCGTAAGGTATAATTCATAATAGTTTCGAAATTATTCGTTAATGAAATGCATGTATGGTTCGGTATTTTTAGTTGTTACTTTAAATTTTAATGTTAATTTTCTTGAAATAATTTTTTCACACCTGGTTGATGCGGTCACGGAAAAAAGTACTGGATCAATAACAAAAAATACTGGTTCTATCATTTGATTTACAATCAAACCGCTAGGTTGTATAGATATTTTTTATTATCAAAAGTTGGGGTAATCTATTGAATAAAATTGAATATTTGGTTTGAACAATTACGATTTTTCAAAAAATAACTTTTTGTTATTTATTGTAAGTCAGACGATAACTCTTTGTGTATAAAATTCAATCTTATCTTATCTTAAGAATTTATAACTTCCGATGGACTGAAGGGCAAATATCACGTTAAACGTCAAATAAGTAATTACACGAGGTGTTTTTGTTCACGGGAAGATAAAATTATTTTTAAACAATTGTTCAGTTTAAACTGAACAGAACAAATTTATGTTGCTTGATCGAAATGTAATGGAAACATATACAAAGTTTCAGAATTTTCAACTTTTCATTTTTCCAAGGATGCAAGGAATTTGCAAAATTTGTTTAGAAAATAATGAAAAAGATTGAAGTCAATGTGCGAGTTGCCGAAAATATTTTGATAATTATATTTGTGTGTCCGGTACAAGGGGACTCTTCATGATTCCTTAAAATCATATAATCAAAGTATAACGTTAGGTTCAGGTAATTATTACGGAAAAGACTTGTTCTTTTCCCTTCACTTTGTCATATTGTTTATTTTTAAATCATACAAAATGAACAAAAAAAGAAATGAAGTATTATATTTTTTCATTTATCAACTTCCCCTATTTTAAGGAACGTTTTCACCCGGAAGAACTGAAAAATAACTAAAAACAACGAATGAAGAATAAACTTGCGAAACTTATGGAATATCGATACTTTCAGGTAACCGTACATCCTTTGTGAGCTTAAGATGCATTTACGAGGTACGGATATTGTAATTGTATTAACGAATACGCTGCTCAGACACTGCGGGATCAAAATTAAAGCGACCGGAAATTCTCGTTAGACCGTTTCCAGTCTATTTAGACCGATCATCTTGTCGTCCTTGTTCCCGAGAACTTCCGCTTTCCGGAGTGTTCAAAGCAGTGGACGAATTTGCTATAATCCCGGAAACCGGATATTGTGAAACAGCTTTCCGATATTCATTTAAAACCGAACGGAACAACGACGTACAGGGTGCCTGTTTTTAACATGCTAAAGGCGAACGTAGAAATTGCTGTAGCCGAGCTCTAATTGGTCCGTGTGTCTCATTAATAATTCCTTAACGGAGCGGCGGAAAACATTTTTGCAAGGAAAAGAGTTTACTTCAAATGACATCAGGAATCACCCCTTTCAAGGAAGCAGAACATAAATAGAACGCGATAAATAAGGCGTATAATATTTGCTAGTGTAAAAATGGAATTCAATGAAGATTTGCTTGTTGATGGAAATTATTACCTCTTCTTGTAGAGGTACCGGTTCCGGTGGAAGTAAATCAGGATTATAAGGCGTAATGCAGCGTGCTCGCCATATAGCAATAATCCCTGTCTTCAAAGGAATCGGTTTCACTGTCGTTGGATCGGTGGTTTCATCTTCTATCTTATCCTATATCCAGTATGAATGATATAACTTTAATCACATCGAATAATGAACGAAACATGAATAAGCAAAACGTAAATCAAGGAACAATAATATGGTTCTTTTCTCTAAAAACAAATTACATTCTTAAGCTCTTGTTTCACTGTATGTAGTTTGTTGCAATTCAAATAGAAAAATTTGATTTTGGGTAAAGATCCGCTGTCTAGTAATATTATTTCTCACATGCACAAGAAATATGGTTTTCATTATACTGTGGCTGTAATAATTGGATCATTTACTGTATGCAGCGAAGCATGGGAATAAATAAAAGCGTATAATATCATAGAGAAACCGATAATAACGAAAAAGAAAAATTACCTGAACCTTTCCTGTAATCGAAAAATGAAATAATGATTTTATTACGGTGCAGATAGTTTGGAATAATTTCGATTTACCTTTACTTAAAAACAATTAAGAAACAATTTTCACTTGCGATCTAACCAGGTACAACAATCACAGCATAGAAATCACCACAGGGTGTTTCAAATTCTTAAAATTGATTTACGGAGTTCCAGGTATAATTTCCGCAGTCATAACTAACACATTCATACTGCACCTACATTTCGCACATGAAATGCTGCACCCACTCCTGTCTTCTTTTCTTTTCGTTCTAATTTACATTGCAGAAGGGACGCACAATAACTTTTTATTCTTCTTCGGTAATGTAAATTAGTTGGGTGGCATCAAAATATAAATTCTACGTTTTTCAATCTCGAAGTAATTTTGAAAACTGTTACAAATCCATAAAATTACTATTGGGTTGGAACGAAAGTTCGTAGTGTTCTTAATTTAAAATTCGAAGATAAAATTAAGACATTTATTCATAGTTTTATTTAATAATATGGTATGTTGTCTCAAAAATGGCAAAAAGTAATCGAACAGAATAAAAAATATGTTATTGAATAAATCTGCGAATAAATATCTTAATTCAAATAAAACCAAAATTATCCAAATTATTAACAGTATTCCAAATAGGGGATCATTCGACTATAAGTGTGCCACATAAATTACATGTAAACTATTTGGTGTATGAAAAAAAAAATGTTTGAAATGAAAGTTTTATGGTTTCAAGAATAACATATAGTGTGTTCGACTACAGATGCGAGAAAATTTAAGATGAAAAATTTAAAATTGTGGGATTGGATCATTCCACACGCATTTTCAGTTCTGGCCGAATAATTGGCTAAAGTGTGTGACGTCAAAGCCTAACAATCGGGTACGAGCCCCCGATGATACGTGACCGTCGCACGCCTTTATTACGTAAGCAACGTACACCTTTGTTGGTTGGGTTGCCGTATTTTGGGCGTATTTTTAATCAATAATAACTAAAATATGAAGCCGAAATCGCAATTTTTTTATTCTTCATTTTCGTCTTATATCGTCTTGAAGAACCACCCCTTAAATTTTCTCCACCTGTAGTCAAAGTAATAATTAGTTTTCTAATTTTCTTTTTTATCAAGTCACTGTGAGTTTCTTTATTGTGAAGGTTAAATTTTAATCTTGTGTTTGAAGAGAGAATTCAACTCCGAATAAAAAACTATAAGCGTATATGATGTGAAAAACTAATAATTACCGAGATCTTCTCTATACATGATTTTTCATAATAATTATAACTTTGGAAAAAAAGTAAAATAGCAAAACTAATTAATTAATACATTTATACATTATTCATACATTATTCACACTTATTTTATCTATTCATACATTAATACTTATTATTACATTATTATTATGCTACTCTTGTAACCATAAAACTTTCATTTCTACCATTTTTTTCGTATCGTTATTGTTAGCTGAATCGCCCTCCTGTATGCTGCATTTTCTCTGTATAATAACTAAGACTGCGGATCCTTATACAAAATGAGAATTTTTATGCAAAAGTGCATTTTGTCGTTTGATCATTTCAACGCGTTGAAAAACGAGTTCTAATAATACTATTAGATTCGATCAATGTCTTCACAATATTTTCATACATTAACTTTTGCGATAAATACACAAAATCCGCAGTCTAACAATGGCCGTATTATCTTACCTCGGTAATTGTCTCTTCTGATTCATCGTATTCAGGATCTTTCATATGAATGTAGTGGCCATGTTGCATACACGCGTTCTCAAATGTGAAGCATCCGCGACCATAAGGCTGCGATTGTATTTTCAATGAATATATGATATATATTTTTTTTAGATTTTCTCAGATCGGATCGTTTCCCGGAACCACCCACGGCCTTACCAAATTTAACTCCCAGAATCCGTGGAACCTATGACGGGGGTGTATTAATTGACCAGCCCCTTGCATACGATCCACGATCCATGTACCCATAAATTTCGTGTTCGTGTCCGCGTAAAGATACGATCCCATACCGTGCCGATAGTTCCTCCTCCAGGAACCTTCGTAAATGTCGCCGTTTACGTAATAATACACGCCGAAGCCGCATTTCACGTCTCGCTTCCACTCGCCTGCGAAAACGATAAAAGCGAATCAAAATTACAGGCGCCCCACCAAAATTAAGAAACAAATCATTTTCCTAGCTTATAGCTATCCGAGTGTACGTTGTATGTTGCTATTCAACACGGCGTTACGCTTGAACGCGAATGGTGGAATATCTCGCGAACGATTGAAGCTATTAAAGAAGTATTTCTGCAAAGGTTGTTTGATATAAAACGACACGATCGTGTGGAGTAAATGATTCTTTTGCGGATGAAGTATCAATCTAGACTTTTTTTGAAATGTCATCGTACATTGCGCTCGTAGCATTGTAGTGGGTGTCGAGACAAATTCAACGACAAGACATATATAATATAATTCCGGGTAATAAAACTTGAAATGGATGGGATGTAACTGTTTGTACATCGAATATCAACGAAGTACGTTACATAAATCAGTAGGATTCGTTTATTTATTGTACACCGCAAACATAGTGAACTGTCGGTAGAAGCGGTTTATCCGATTTAAATATTTAAAAAACGTATACTTTCTAAATGTTTTTTCCTTTAACCCTCAAGCGGACTTAAGTCTTAATTAACTCTCGAAACGGTAAATAAAATTATAGTCGGATAGTAGCATGTCATCTAAATTCACAAATAGTTATACTATTAATAGTTACATATCAAATAATTATTAGGATTTTGAGTGGCTGCATTGGTCCTAATAGTTTGCGATCCTGTGAACTTAATAAGATGGAGCAAATTTAACGTTTTTTTCACATATAAACATACTGCAAAAAAAGTTTTTTTGGGGGAGAAACATTAAACAACATTTTAGCTTAATTTTTATATTTTTTTTTATTACATAAAATTACAGAATGGTGGAGTTGTATAACATTATCGAACACCATGTCCTGCAAAACCTTGGTAGCTTGCTAAAGGTGACTGGAGTATAAAAAATAGAAAATTGTTGTGTTAAAACAAAAATAGATTTTCTTCAATGTAGCATACGGATTTTTAATAAGATTGAAAAACGAGAAAGTGACGACTGTTAAAAGCAAAAATATCTGTTTCGCTGAAAAAATCAACTTTAAACATTCATAAATTTCAGTGAATTAAGATATCAAAAAATCCTACGCTACATTCAAGATAATCCATTTTTGTTTAAGTGAAATTCCAGTCACTATTACCGCTCGACACAAACTACCAAACTTTTGTAATTTTATGTACTAAAAAATATGGAATTAAAGAAGAAATGTTGGTTAATGTTCTCTAAAAAATCTCGGTTTCTTTTACAGTATCTTTATAGAGTTGTAGTGGCTGTATAGCTTAGAGGGTTGCGCGTCCCCTTAAGGGCTATACATTTCCATCGGACGACATTTATAATGAGAAGTTTATCTATTCGATGCCTAACCGTTAAGAATGATCAGAAGCTGACGCGTGTTACGGAAATAGTAGCATAGACATAAGTATAAGTAAGGGCCCACGTTTTCGAGCGTGAGGCAGACTATTCTATTTCGATAGGTGATTCCGTACCCTCGTATCGTGTTCCGTCAGGGTACCAGAAGGTCCCTTGGCCATACTTTACACCGTGTCTCCAATCGCCGTCGTACCTGGCTCCAATTTTGAAAACATAAAGTCCTCGGCCGTGCCGCAAACCTCTGCAGTATTGGCCCACGTACATATCGCCATTCGGGAGCAAAGCTTTCCCATGTCCATGTCTATCACCTTTGTCGTTCCTTTGGCCATCGTACAACTGCAATTAGCCTCTTAGTTTTACAAATTGACAATAAGCACATTGGACAAGGGTTAAAATGCCTTTCTACCGAATTAAAAGACTAATAATCATGGTCATCAAATGAGGGAAGTTAGTACAAACTGAGGGAAAAAAGTTACTTAAAAAGTAAAAAGTTACATTATGCATGACAGAGACGGAACGTGTCACGTGACCGGGTCGTAACGGAAGCGTGGGGGAATAGAACGTTAGAAGGGGGGATTAGAGTGGGGGAACAACCATTTTAACTGCATTATTTTTTCAGAAATGACGTGACTTTCATTTTTTAAATGGAATACTATGCATATGTTTATATCCTGTCAAAATAAATTCATTCCTATATGACATAATCACCTTCAAGGTCACATAAGGTCAGAGATGGAAGAAACACTTTGAATACTTCGTGCCAATTGTGTTTACAAGTATTCTTCATTGACGAGGCTACAGTAAATGTTCAATATGATTTCTTTGTGCATGAATGCATATTTCGGCTCTCCTAATTACATTTTTGGTAGCTTCTGTTAGTGTCGTCCGAGACATTAATGCACATGTTTGCATTATTTTGCTTTTCAAGTTATGAAAAGTTTGAAGAATAACTTCTTCGAAGGTCATGGGGAAGGTCAACATATTATACATGGTTGAATTTGTCTTTTCATTAGATGTAATGTTACATTAACCAAAATCCATCGCTCCATTGAAAAGAGAGAACGACGATGACCTTGAAACATTGGAAAATATAACGGAGAGAGAAATAAACCTGTATTTAACGCTTGTTGAAACCGGCGAGCAAGTAATAGTTCGGCAAGTTTATAAATAATTTTTTGCAAGTAGCATGAAACATACTGTTCATTTTACTTTTTGTTCCGAGGAAGGATAAGCGATGTCCTGGGCATCGGTTACAAGATAGCATTTAAAATTGACAGAACCACCTCACCGTCGGGAAGACAATGAAGAACAACATGATGATTGCTGCCCGATTGATTGATAACCCGGCGCGATCAAGATATTGCAAGAAGTATGGTCCAACAATTATCCGTTCCATCGCAGAAATTTCTCTCGTATTCTCTGGCTACGAATGTGACAGGAACGCTACAGTTCGCCATTTTTATTCGTGGCGTTGACGCGCAGTTCAATATTGGTGGAGGTGCTATTTCATTTTTGTTAAATGCGAGGAACAACTTCATAGTGAAATTGAAGGAATTGCATACGATCATGTCAGTTGTAGTGCGCGTTTTTAATTACAATAAGAAACCAAGGTTCAATACGTGTACAACATCAGAACATTTTTAGAATTGCAAAACGTTAAACAGGTTTCTTTATCTCTGCGAGGAAATTAAAATGTTTCTGGAAACGATAGGTAATGTCAGTACATAAGGGAAAAAGTAAGACTGTAATTGACATGTTCAATAAAATCAGAATTTTCAAAATAATATTAAGTGTATTGATTAATGATTTAGAAAAGGGAAATATTTTTGATTTTCCAAAATTAAATCAAGGGACGAAAGGTGCGATGTATATGAACATGTTCTTCGTAATTTCCGCATCGAATTTACCGAATCGAATTCAAGATTAGATTAATTTTAAAATAGAGTTTGATGTCGTGTTTACGCCATTTTTAGTGGATTTAGAAACAATTCCTCCGCATCTTCGAATGTAACACATCGGCCTCAGGTGCGCAGAGTTTTAAAATTTCATTATGAAAGATTATATATTCACATTGTAACAGAGTTTTACAAAATCCTGTCGCGAGAGAGGTGTCCGCGATTACATGCCAATGTCGCGAAAATTCTATCTATTTTTGGGTCCACCCACTGCTGCGAGCAATTATTTTCGATTTTAAAACGGACGAAATCTCTGATCAGAAATTCGGTGTCAAACGGCACCACAAAATGTGCACTAGTATTGCACGATATTCAGTCATTTGTTCCTGATTTTATACATTTAATTGAATTGGAACTGGAAAATATTACACACGAAAATGCAGCGGAAGATATTACATAACATGATTTGAAAGTGTGCAATAGTAGTGCGCATTTTGCGGTCCCATTTCCCTAATTTAGGTATCGGATTACCATTATAAACATTAATTAACTCAATGTTCTAACAAAAGTATACGATGTACATATATACATATGCAGATTGGTGTGGTAGTACACATATGTAGTACTGGAATTAATGTTGAAATATATGCATTAATATAATTATTATTCTAATTATAATAATAATCATAATTATAATTATAATAATCATTATTATTACAATTATAATACCAGTAATAATTATTATAATTATAATACTAGTAATAATTATTATAATTATAATACTAGTAATAATTATAGTAATAATTGTAATAATTATTATAATTATAATACTAATAATAATTATAGCAATAATTGTAATAATTATTATAATTATAATACTAATAATAATTATAGTAATAATTGTAATAATTATTATAATTACAATACTAATAATAATTATAGTAATAATTGTAATAATTATTATAATTATTGCTATATTGATTGTGTTAGTATATGCATTAGTTTAATTAGTGTGTTAATATGTATTCGAAGTTTCTCTCATCAATGTTGTAATGATTTTATACTAACAACAAATAAAAGAGCTTATATTGCTTCTATTCTATTTCATATTATATTAACTATTTAGACCCGAAATTAACCCAATCAGAATTCTATTGCAATTTAAATGAAATGAAACTTGAATAACTGCGTTAATAAATTTTTTTCAATCAACTGTACCGTATATACCTTTAATTTTGTATTAAACGTCGCAGTCCATTAAAAATAAATATCACCAACGCTTTTAATGCGTGTTCGGAAACTTTTGACATGCCATGTTTAATATTTGTTAAAAATGGAACGAATGTAATACATCGAACAAGAGTCATATTACATATCATGATTACTCAAAGCGGATAATAAAGAAAATCTTTATTATCAACTCTATCTATTTTTAGGTTGACTCTCTACGATAAAGGAATTACACGAAAAGTTACTAATGGTGTTTTGAGAATATTATTCCCACGGCACATTAAGACAATTAATTAGCAAATAAAGAACACTTACTCCCAAAGGATTTGTTTCCTCTTCTCCTTTCTCGCCAGGATATTCCAACATATTTCATTTAGTTGACCGTTTCATTTGATAACCCTCAAACAAAATGAGGATCATATGCTACAGGCGACGCACATGTTTGAAAAAGGAAAAGCATCCGGCATACATACAGCTAACCCAAAAAATTGTAGGAACATTGAATTTTCTATTATTCTTTTCTTAAGAAAAGATAAAATAAATCAGAAATAAATGATCATAAATTATAAATCATAATCATAAATTCTCATAAATTATAAACATACGTTTTCTTACCGATATAAAAAAATATAAAGAGAACATTGTATACATAAACGTACAACAACTTTTGATTCGATTATGCTCGTGTACGGTCAACAATTAAAATATATTAAGAAAACAAAAGAAAAGCTTTGTGAAAATATTAAAAACCTTGGATTTATAGTAATTTTTAACAAAAACAGCAAGGTGTAAATATCTCGAATTGTTGTAACAGTGTAGTATATTGGATAGCCATTAAATTTGATGACTGCGTGGCATATTTTCATAATTTTTTGCATTAATTCTATTTTATTTGTGAAAGAATAACTTCCCAATTGACGGCCAACACACTCCCACAGATGGTTTATTGTATTCAAGCCAGGACTTGGACACTTAAGTACATTAATATTTAGTTCCACGAGAAATGTTTTAATTAATTTAGAATTTACAATTCGTCTGCTGTAGCCGAGCTTCGATTGGTTCATGTTTCTCGTTAATAACTGCTTAGCGAAGCCGCGGAGAACAGTTTCGTACAGGACAATGTTATTTCGCATGAGTTTAGGAATGACAAATACTACATTTTTTGTTATGTACTTACCTTTATCACGTATCTTCTTCGAGTGATTAGCAGCGAAGACTGAACGAGAGCCAAACCATGAAAGGGACAAAATGAAAAGAGAATCTCGAAGAATCGAGTTACGATAAGAATTTATTTTCCTTAATTTATACACAGAATTTTACACAGAAGTCGATCACATTTCAAGACACGATAAATCGTCTATTTGCTAACGAAAATTTGAGAAAGAAAATATATCGACAGACTATCGGGAATCCTTGCGTCAAATTCATGTTATATTATTGTTTGAAAATTCGAAACGAATCTTCCTGCTTAAATAAATAAACCGATCAGCGCGTCGTTGAATTTTGGTCTGGTTCCATCCCCTCCACGCGGAGCGCTGGAGCGTGCCGGAACAAAAAAGAAAAAAAGTAAACTTAATGATTTACGGTTAAGGAGATGGCTGCTTCGGTGACGAAGTGGTTCGCGACAACTGTCCGTGGCCATGAGAGCGACAGTTATCCGTGGAAATGAAAGGACGAGGGTTCTGTTGCGTCACCGGCCGGTCAGTAGACCAATTAACGCCTGTTTCTCTTTCTCCTTCTTCCGCACTGACTCCAAATTTCGCTGCTTCCAGGAGCTCTTGCGCAGCTTTATAGGTCGGGAACCCACGTATCGTCCTGAAATCACAATTTACTCCGATCAAATGAATAAATTCCGAAAAGGTTTGAACAACACCGCGTACAGTGGGCAGAAGTACGGAAAAGCTGACCAAGCGTTAAAAATACTAGAAGAACATTAAAAACCTTTCTAAAAAATAACGTATACAGTGTTTTCTCGATATATGTCCACCACACGGATTTACTCAGGAATATATTGGAATTCCCGAATTTTCAAACTCGATTTTATTGAAAATGAAGTCTCGTATGAAAAAAAATATATTGCTTATTATTGACCAAATTTTATAAGAGGAATCATCCCCTTGCCGGTTGTACCACGATCTCGCAAACATCCTGTGTAGCGGCTAGAAAACACTATTCTTCTTGGCACCTCATTCTGGGACATTCATCGGCCAGATATTTGAGACAAATATCGAACAAAGACTGTACCAAGGTTTTTGAGGTTGCTGATCACGAATTTAATGTTAGATTAACATTTTAATTAGCCGCTTGCGAAGTAAAAATGATGTTTTGATGAAAAAAGTTATTTTATATGTCTATACAAGAATTTAAACGTTTATTCTATCTATGAACATCTGTTTGAACATCAAATTAAAATATTAATGTTTCAAACAAATGTTCATACATAGAAAAACGTTTATATTCTTATAACACCAAAGTGTACAAAACAAATCAACAAAATGATAAATGCTTTTTTAAATCTGTTTAGAATCAATACATTGATTTTCTACTGATGCATCCGTTAGTAATTGTAAATCTTCAGATGGTATTTTTTCTTAGAGATTTTATGGTCAATATCACTCAGTGAATTGTATGGATCTGAATATACCATCATCCTGTGAAATACGTCCTCATTTGTTTTAATTCGCAACATCTTTATAGGTTTTAAATAATTTGTTTCCAGAACTTTTTCTGAATAGGCACCAATCAATAAGAGCAGTTTTTTTACTTCTCAAAATCTTGTGTATTTATGGTGGCATATAGAACCCAGGATACAAATTAACGAATAATTTTACCGTATCGATACAATGAAATGGATAAATTCTAAATTAAAAAATCCTTAAAATCCTAAATTAAATATTTTACCAGAAATGTCTGTAGAATGCATTCCTGTATAGTAAATTCCTGCTAGATAAAGGATTTTTCACATAAATACAAAAATAGAGCGTAAAAAGTACCGTTGTCGGCACATTTTTAAACTTTGACAACCATTTACAACTATTACGAAGTACATAAAAATATAAGTGACTATATGAATATGTAGAGGAGAGTCCCCTCTATCTCTTGACTCAAATTTGAACTTTCTCGCTCTGTTTAGTTTTTGCGTAACACGTCATTTTGTATCAAAATCCGGCATTTTTACAAAAACCAAAATTTTTCGAAAATGTTGCGTGATGGAGCAATTCTACTTTCAGATTCGGTTTTAGGATGACAAAGTGTAGAAGAATCACCCAACAGGTATTGCAAAATTCGAAAAAAGCTTGATTTTGTTGGACAGTGTTATTAGAATTGTATGCATTCGTGACAAAAATGTGTAGGCATAATTTAAAACAGTAAAGACATTAGAGGAGTTTAAAAATGCTACTTTATATCATTTTAAACATATAAAAAATAAAATATTAAACATATTAAAAATATGTGGAGCGCTGGAGCACTAATTATTGTGAATTTGAAAGTGTAAAGAATTGCTATTATTATGATTGAATAATGATAAATCACACTGACAACTTCCTTAACAGACAATTTGAGGTTGAACGACGTTCTAATTATAAATATTTAAAACAGGACGCCATAACTTCCAAAATAGTGGAGAACTTTTGGATTACCATATGTTAAATGAAACAAATGTTTCATTCAGAAATAATAATTGAAACGAACTTTTGATTAACAATGTCCTATACTATTTTATAAGTTATAGCTTTCTGTTGAAAATATTAACAAACGAAACGTCGTTTAAACTGAACTCAGCCAACAAGGAAAGTCAAGAATGTGCATATTTCGAGAAATTCCATATTTTTGAAACATTTCCTATAATGTTTCTCGCTTCTCAGAAACAAAGTGTCAAAAGTAGGGAGCCGATATCTCCCGAGCCCGTGAAGGGGTAAACAAACGGTTCGCAAAGTAGTTTTCATAAAAAACAAATTACAAGGTTCCGCACCCTCGTAAAAACATTGTTGAGGGTAATGTTGCGTATTCCTGGATATTCAGAGCAAATGCCTGCGGAGTTTATTGTTCCCCCTCAAGATAGACAACACCCACGATCATTATAAACACTTTATTATGTTTTTTCCTTGTTTTCGACAGCCCCAAGGGTATCTCGTAAGTGTTTCATACGAAATTCCCTCTCCGCTCATTCGACTTCGTCATTCAACCTACACGATCGGCCAGTTTTTTGTAATCTCTACGCACCAGATATTTAAAGTTCAAGCGTCCATTTCGTAAATGTAACGTATTCGCTGCATGCTACTTGCACTCTTAAGATTTGTTTAATAATTGCACCGTACGACTTGACCGTACGATGAAAAGAGATTGTGAAAAAATATGTGAGTGGTCGGAATTACAGTAAAAATACTGAACGTTGTTTTTTGCAACTTTTTTATGTAGGCCTATATTTAAAAAAGATTATACATATACATAACATATACTTATAAAACTATATATATATATTCTGAAAATGCCATGAAAATCGGTTGTTTCGAACAAAAAAACAGCAATTTTGACCACCTTCAAATTGTAAGAATAATTTACACAACAAAATGTATTTTTTAAATGTTCAATATAGGCCCACATGACAAGCTCACATGAGACCTTCACCAACATATCCGTGGCATTTGTTTAATGAAAATGATACCAAATAAGATATAATTTCGATGATATTCACTTGTGCAGTGAACGATGAAAGTTACACCACATTACGATTATATTAAAGGAAAATTAGTGTAAATATAATCCGAATGATATCGTGTTTGGTACCATTTCAATCAGAAAGATTCAAAAAATGTATTGGTGAAAGTCTCATAAAAAAATAATTAACAATGAAAAAGTTTCGTTATTGGATTAGTTGGTATAGTTCTGGGACTTTTATCGACTAGATATTCAGTTAGTTTGTGCAACTTTTTTACCTACCCTTGTATTGAAAATTTATACAATAAATTGGAACAATTTAAGATATTATATAGTAATAGTAATAGTAATAATTATATAGTAATAGTAATAATATTTATAAGAAAAGACAGTTGGTTTCATTTAGCGAAAATTTCGCGGTGCTCTTACTATTTGGTTTTATACTAGAATAACATCATAATGTTTCCTTGTTAAAGAGGTACGTACAATTTCCGTTCGATTCTTCCACAAACCATTCCAAGAATAAATTTCCGGCTGTTTTTTTGCCAATTTAAATCGCTATTGAAATAGAAAGTTCCAATTTAAGCTTATGGCTTATGGTAATATTCATAACGAAACGAATAATTACCTCCAGTATTCGTTCTATCATTTTATTCACTGACACACAATGATACTAAATTGATACAATGGTAAAATAAATAAAGAATTCGTAAATTCCTTTTACTAAAAGAGCAAAAATGTTTAATGCAGCTTTTATGCATTTACGATAAATGGGCAAACGAAATACAAAACAGTAATAATATTCGAAAAATACAGCAATATTTACATTATTTACAATTTGATAACCCTTTGCACTCGAATACCAAAGAATTCTTCTGATCTAGAATATTTCCAATCTGCATAATTTAAATGTCCAGTCATTTCTTAAATATAAACATGTTTACTAATTTAAAAAATATTTTTAATAATGATATAGCTATTTTTAATGGCACCCCAGAGTCGTTACTCAAGCGCTAACGGTTGAAATGATTAATAGTTAAAATAAATTTTTATGTAATCCCTAAAACCTAAATTATTTATTTGGTATAAAGGTCCATGATGTAAATACCATGATGTAATGGAAGTTTATGCTCTAAATTGAACGAAATTTTGCGCAATAACGTCGTATATCGTTCGTTTATTATTTTTTTATTCCAATGGTTACAATCGCAAATAAAGTCCTTAATTCAAACAAAATGTTTTTATGAATCGCTGGTTCGACCCTGTCACGCAGAAAACATAACGAATGAATTCAAGAATAAAACTTGAATGAAAAATGAGAAGAAGGAGAGAAAGTAACGACGAAGAAAGAGCGTGAAACAGAAAGTGAAAGCTGTTTCTAAAAATCGGTTATCGGAACGATGCATCGCAGGATCTTCCCGAAGCCAAAAATATTCTTCGGGATGCATCAGTGAGAACGGTTCTATCTG
The DNA here is from genome assembly GCA_028454255.1 of Halictus ligatus. Classification (NCBI taxonomy): domain Eukaryota; kingdom Metazoa; phylum Arthropoda; class Insecta; order Hymenoptera; family Halictidae; genus Halictus; species Halictus ligatus. The sequence goes on along the minus strand of CM052146.1, from coordinate 499,391 downwards.
GGAAAGGCACGCGACCTCGGAACACAACCATCAATTTCCCAGCTGTTTCGCGATCGCCCACGCTGTCACCCATCCATTCCGCCGCTTCCCGTCTCTTTTGGAAACGCGAAACTCGAAACACGACAAAAAAGACGCGGGAGTCTCCCTGTAGACTCTTAAACACTTCTACGCGTTTCGATTCAGTCTTTCTCAACGAACTATCAACAACAATTTCAACTGTAACCTACGATCAATCAACAAAGCCTCCGTAAACATTTTTAACACTAGCTTCACGAGATCTGTCCGAGGGGACGACTTCTAATATTTTTAATTTACCGATTACGGCATTATCTCCGTAACTGTAGCAAAGATTTCTACCCGTAACTGTCCTGAGCTAAACATTCTAACGTTTTTTAATTTTTCCACCTTCTTGTGTTTTACCGTTGTATTCGGCTCGTTTTCTAATTAAAATTACACCAAACACGCTATTTTTTACCCGCGTGATAAGTGTTTAAAGTTCCAGACGTGAAAGATGTCGACGAATGAAAGAGAAAGAGAAGAAGAGAGTCGAGGCATTCGGAAAATATAAAAGGAAGGTGCGAGCTCGGAATTTAGAAGCTCAGAACTTTCACAGTCGTATTTGTCTCGTTTTTCTAATTAAAACGACACCAAACACGATATAGTTACGATCATGATTACTTGTATAATAAGCGATTAAAGTTTCAGAATGAAAAAGAAAGAGAAGAAGAGAGTCGAGGCATTCGGAAAATATAAAAGGAAGGTGCGAGCTCGGAATTTAGAAGCTCAGAACTTTCACAGTCGTATTTGTCTCGTTTTTCTGATTAAAACGACACCAAACACGATATAGTTACGATCATGATTACTTGTATAATAAGCGATTAAAGTTTCAGAATGAAAAAGAAAGAGGGGCAGAGAGTCGAACGTCACTTTCTCTTCCTTTTTTAATCGCTATACTCCTCTACGTTCGGCACACTACAAACAAATATAGCATATCTACTATAACCGTCGCTCGGCACACCCAATGATACAACAGTTACGGAAATACTGGTTTTAATTATTGTTTGTTTTTATTGACAGCTAGGAAAAATTACAAACGTTAAAGATGCAGCTACTGTTCGGTATTAGACTCCCTCTAAATAATTTCGTGGAGCAGTTTTTGGAAAAAATGTCCATCTAACATGTTATGAAGGATTATCCCCGTTACTTTCTAGTCAGCCTGTACTGTGAGACTATGCTATTAATGTATGTATGTATTAATGTACTGAAATACATGGTTATTTTAAAAGAAACTAGAACAAGTTCATCGAAACGTTAAACCATCGTTCAATATTGGTTAATGGATTCTAACCATTTTAAACAAATTTTCGTTTCGTCCTACGTTCGGAAGTGTATCAAAGAATAGTATCTCCTGACCAATATATGTCCCGTGTTGTGGACATATATCGAGAAACAGTATACTAGAGTAGCACCTACTATAGTTCGAGAACTTTTTCAATCTTTTTTCGCTGTAAAAACCCAACAGTTCAAGGAGGTATTAACGATAGTTCACGTACATGCAAATATTTGAACTGTCCAACAACTTTTTTAACGAATTGTAGCAGAACCACGGATCAGGTGTGTAAATTTAGTCAAAGTGATCGCAAGGTTCCACCTGACCGAGGCCAGGTACCTCAAGCAGCCACTCATATATCCGTTCAAAGATTCATCATCTCCGTAGTTCATGCGACATAAGTGATTGAAAATATCGAAACCAATAAAATCCCTTGTTCATTAAGATTCATTCTAAAATTTGTTCTATTTAATAGTTCCTTCTCTCCAAATTTTTCTTCCCCAATTAATATGTCTGTTCATATTTTCACAAGCTTTATGTTATCATCTATACGACAGGCCCAAATAATTGTCTTTGAATTTGTTTCAAGTGTTGAATCATACGTTATTCTATTTTTCTTTGTACAACTTCATTTAGTAACTCTTTCGTTATACAGTATCTTCCTTGATTTGAAATCTCAGACTGGACTAAAACAAAAGAATCGAGGTGATCTTGAAAATTGGCAAAATGGCGGATGCTTAAATTGCAAATTCCGAAATTTAATCCTTTTTATAGCTTATATAGCTTACTATTTGTATAGCTTGTCAAAATTTTGGAACAATCGGCCATGTAGTTTCTGAGATTTAAAGAAAGAAGTACGTTTCAAGAAAACACGTTTAAAGTTTTTTGTTTAGACAAGCCGACAGAATGTAATTTTTGGGTACTTACAGCCATTCCCGTTAAAACTTCGAATTTCGAATTGTAACTGTGAGAATATATTTTACAGATATTCCACTGTTGATTAAAGCAAGAAAGTCGATTTTTGATCCTCCACACCAGGATCCCCTGTTTAAATATGCGAATAGATAAACGAATAAGTATATTTTATTTGAAGCGATTCATTTATCGCAAATCAGTGTGTAATAACTGTCACGTTCAATGGGAACGGTGACTCTGTTTTTCAACATTTTCTCCAATTCGTCATCGGCCTCTCACGCGTTTACGTGTTCTTCTTTAAATTCCGCGAATTCTTTCTAGACGACGCGTTCGATCGAATTGATCGGCGATTGCACACACCGCGCGAACCAGTCGGGTCGATCGAGGCACACACGCGATCCACGATCCTCGACCCGAAGTGGCGCCGAGCTGGATCATGCGCTACATGTGCTCAAACTACTTGTTGCGTCTGACCGAATTCTCTGCGCGCCACTTGTCGCGCTTGATGTCCACGCGCCTTTCTTTCTACGGAGTGATCTTATATTGATTATTATAATATTTGTTCATATGAAGCTTTGTTTTCGTAAAACGTTGGTCAAAACTATTTTAAAGCCATAATATAGTAGGTCATTAGATTCGTCTTGACGTCAGCTACAATAATATATATAATAACATCGACGGGAAACCGAAGATTCATTTTTCGTCCAAAATGTTACAAATTGAAACCTATGTGAAAACATGGAACAATTTTTCACGTTACTGAAGCCATTGTATGCAGATTTAAAGATTGAAGATTCCCTTTTGCAAGAAATGGTTAAAACTTGATCTACCATTTTGTTAATCTCATCTTATTTGTATCCCTCGTAATATTATAAAGAATTAAAATAATTTTATGGTTTCGTGCAACAAATTTAGTTCGAACATAATTTTATTGTGGAAAATACAGTACTCTTGTAATGTTTATTATTAGGACATGTGCCTTATTATCAGGCATTGTTTTTTCTGCGTGGATAAATATTTGATAAGTATATTATCACATCGATGATGATAACAACCGACAGATAGTTAAAATAACCTCGTTATCAGCAGGAAACGGAATTATTTAACTGTTTAATTTGGATATGATTCATTTTGTGCCAGATTAAGAAATTTTGTCAACAAATCTTTCCTTTGATCTCAATCAGTGAATCAACGCTGCCAACAACTATTATTGTACTTCTTTCTGAAATGGTATAAAATTTGTTCTGGACATAATTAATAATACACAGAAAATAGAACAGATTCTATACTGAAGAAGATGAACAGGTTTAGCAATTATATTATATGTTCGAGCGAATTGAATATTATTAAAAATTGTAGAACTAGGTATAATTGAAGTAGCAATTATTATGATTAGCTTTAGCTTTCCTGTTTGGCTTTCATTACTTACAGTAGATCTATAAAAAATACTTGAATACTGAGTTTCGAACTGCTAAGAAATTGTCGATTTTTTATTTTACTTGTTGCAATACCGTGAGAAATAATCATCAATCACACATTTTAAAGCTTGAAGATTCTACTTTCGCACAGAATTATTCATTCTCATCTATACATTGAAACCTTTGTAAAAAGGCTAAAAGAAAATTTTCGTCAAAAAATTTCCCACAAATTTGAGGACTGGAGCCATCCCTTTACAACGACTCCTTAAAAATTGATGAACAATCTCTTTCACTGTTTTATGAAGCCCTCATGGTGTACCTTATGTCACTGTAAAGTTGGCTATACATTTTTCATTTAAACCTTAATGAAACGACTTTAAAAAATCACACATCAACTTTTTTTATATCGTCGTAAAGGGGAGACTCCAATCTTCAAATCTACGGAAGATTCGTTTACGAAAAAAAATGTTCAGTATTTCAGAGACGCTTCAATGGTAAAAGTAAACTTTAAAACGAGACTAGCTTTATTGTTGTACTACAGTTTTCAACGAAATTATCCGTTTAAATATCGGCAATTTCTCTAGAATTCAAAAGTTTCTGTTCAAATACTTTTTGTATCCACTATACGTTGTTTTTGTTCTATGGGATCTTTTGGGGGTTGATTAATATTATTAATCTTATTTGATCAATCGTACAGTCCTTTGACAATTTCGATTTTCCTAAATCAACCCTTATAACACATTTCATTAAACCTGTTGACATATAGCATCGTGTCAGACTCGTGATTAGAATTTTAAAGGAGATCTAATAAATACAGACGCTAATCTCAGTTCTTTTAAATTTAAATAAAATTTTATCGACAAAGGTATATAAAAGTCAATATAAATTTTCTATTTTCTCTTATGAAATTATTCAGGACCAAAGGAATTGTAATTACTGCGAAAACTGATAATACTATATTATTAATTGCTTTAAATCCCACAACTTTGAAATGAAGAAGTTATTGCAGGTGGACATACCTCGTGGGACACACGACAACGAGGACTTCAAAATATCAAGTTTAAATGTGTGTAAAACGATAAATAATTTTTTGAGAACTGTAAAAACTTATCGTAATATGTTAAGTCTAATATTCATTTGCATTATAAAAAAATCGCATAAATGCATACTTTTAATCTTTTTACTATTTTAAATTTCCACATGCATTTAGTACTACCAATGTATTATGTTTATTTTACTTAAACCATTCGAGAAACAATAAAATTTAGCTCATTTGGCTCCTGCCGTGTCCAATCGGTGCAGACAATTTTCGTTTTGCATAAAGATCCGCTGTCTAGTACCATTAAAAGTATACACAGCTGGTAGTAATTAATAGTAACTAAAGAATTTCCCCCACGAAGTGTCCATTACTTTAACGTGCTACTTCTTTACACGCGACTGTCTGCGAAAACCAAGAGTAGAAATACATTTCAACTGCATGTTTCGATTGCCCAGAAAAGGCTTAAAAGCGAGTCTTAATTTAAACCTCTTAATTTTCCGCGAAGAACGCACGAAGCGAGCACGCGGCGCTGCGTGGACTCCGAGATCATTCTCCGTTGAAATACGAGCACCTTGCGAGACAATATGTTTATTTTGTAATCGAGCGTGTCCCTCGGCCTACAATAAATATATCGACGGAAATATGCCTGGTATTCAAATGGGAGAACGCGTGGTCAGCGGAGCATTCGTGTATGACTCTGATTCATCCGGATCGCTTCTGTTCTGATCGCTTCGCAGACGATACAATTTGTGCTTATTTAACACTAGCTTTGCGGAGCATTAGAAATTATTGTTTCACGTTAATTCATAAAAATAACAAGAATGTATCTATCCAGATTTTGAATAATTTATCGGATTTTAGGCATTTATAAAAATAAAAATGGATAGGTTTAATATAAACCACTAAAAACATTAGAAGATTTCAAAAATACTGTTATATTATTTTCAACCTATTAAACATAACAAGATAGAAAATAAAATTCTATTTCATTCCAGTTTATTGCAAATCAGGTAGACGATTTTTATTTTGCTGTCTAATTATAATATACGTGTAAAGAAACTAATTTTGTTGAATGATTCGTCATGGATGTATCTTGACATTCTATATTCTTAATTCACGATTATTGAAACTGTAAAGATGCATCCATGAGGAGTTAATTAACAGAAGTTCATTTCTTTGGGCATATATTATTTAAAAAATGGCAGAAGATTCTTGTTATTTTTACGAAGCAGTGGAAAATAGTGTTAGTAAAAAAATGCGGTAAAAAGTCCCTTTTACAGACGTCCTCGAAATAAAAAACATTTTACGGAGACAATTATTTGAATCTTCGGAGCATGATGCATTACACTTTTGTGCGACATCTATAAATTAATGACTTGCTTACATAGCTGTATAGAAGTCAATCTTGAAATGACTGAAAACTAGGATTATTATTTATAAGTTTGCTGTTGTTTTAATTTGATTAATTCTTAGTGGAGACAACAGATATACATGCTAGATATATACATATATTTGAATTGTACCAAATCTCATTTTGATAATACGTGTATTTTTTTTATTCACATACAATTCGATATTTTCCATTTTTATTGTTAATTTTAAAGCCTTACCTTCAATATAGAACAAAAATTGGCTGCTACTAGCTGCTACTCAACCACCTAGAACGATTTTTGTTTCTAATAGTCGTTTTCAGTTAGTACGTAGACTTGTTGGTCTTGCATGGTTTTAAACAATAGATCCCATCGTTCAAGAGAAGTTTGTTAAAAATCTTTTGTTTAAAAAATAGGATTGAAAATCCATTTGTAAATAAAGATAATTCGTACCCCAGTTGTAAATTCCACATGTACTTAGTCGCTCGTGTATTAAAAATACCTCATTAGTATTAATGTTTTAAAAATTACACGAAATATAATAAGGACATATTGATTTAATGCACGGGTGATTAAATGCAGGTAAAGCATTACATAAAATAATAAACGAGAAATAGTACTCATGTATTTAAGTGCACATTAACAATTTAAGTGTCATGGGTCCAATGGACAATTTTTTAAACATTTTTTGAAGGTGTAGTATGTGTAGATATATTACACTCTCTGTATTGTTTCTAACCACTAATTCATTCTTATAACGAGCTCTCTACTATTATCATAAAGTTTCAATATGGCAGAATAGTACAATGAGTTCAAGCCTCATTTATAAAATTTTAATTTTTATCAACATTTTTATACACCCCCATGATTTTTATACCATCGAATTTTATATAAATATAAAATATTGCTTTATGAAAGTAACATTCTTTCTTCCAAAATTTTTTAACCTTTCAACTACTTTAAATTTCATCTACTCACTTTTGTCATAATATTCGCACTTTACTTGTGAGATACCCAGCTAAACAAACGTCACTTAATATACCTAAACTATACGAGATCATTTTCATTAGTATCACTAATAACCTAATAACAATACAAAGTATTTTATAAGTGATACGTCTAATGAAATGGAGGAAATCTATTATTTATTTTTCCGATACAAAGACACTGTGAAACAAAAGATTTTTTTAGGGAACATTAAGCAACCGTTTAGCTTTACTTTCATTTTATTATCACATAAAATTACAGAATGGTTATTTGCACCCAGCGGTAATAGTGACTGGAATATGAGAAACAAAAAATTGTTGTATTAACTTAAACAAAAGTAGATTGTCTTCAACGTAGAATACGATTTTTTGATATCTTAATTTGTTGAATTTTTATAAATGTTTAAAGTCGATTTTCTTCAACGAAAGAGATATTTTTTCTTTTAGCAAAAGTATAGCATTATCTCTATTGAAGATAATCTATTTTTGTTTAAGTTAATACAACAATTTTCCATTTCTCGTATTCCACTCACTATTACCGCTGGGTGCCAATATCTCCATCTACCATTTTGTAATTTTATGTGATAAAAAGATATGAAATAAAGTTAAAACGTTGCTTAATGTTCCCTAAAAGAACTTTTATTTCACGGTGTCTATATACGCGAGAAATAAATCATAGATTCACGCCATTTTATTAGGCTTACAGGGTTGCATACTCCCTGGGGTGAAAGCAGTATAATAGCGTTTTCAAATTCTCCCAATCTATTCATTTGTAACATAAATGCCTAAAATCTGCAGTCTATTCGTGAGCAACAGTGAGAGACCAAGTTTAGGTTACAGTCCGAGGAAAAAAAGAAGAAGAAGAAGACGCGAAGGGGTAAAAATGATACCGCGGAGGGAAACGCTAAGGTCCACGATCACGAGCACGAGAGCGACGCGACGCGATGCGGAATTTCGATGACGTCGTCGACGCACCACCGACGACGACAATAACCACACAATGACAACGTTCTCGATGATGACGAGCGCAAGCGAAAGAGGAAGAAGCATAGACAGAGCCAGAGAGGAATCTCGGCAGAGAAGAAGAAATCAAGAAGAGCAACTCGGCAGAGAGCCGATTGGCTGTTCCTGATCGAGTGGAGGGGTCGTCGACGGGGGCGAGGAGCACCGCTCGGGTAGGGGTTGCTGAATGAGTAGCGGGACGTCGGACGTCGCGACGCACTCCGTCCCCATCACCCCGACGGGCAAACCAATGTCCGACTGCTCCGACTCCGGCGAAGGCGAAACGATCCGGACGGGCAACCGAGCGAAAAGGATCGACTGATCGAGAAACGAACAGACGGTCGTGTCTTTCGACGAAGGTGAGTCTTTCCGAGCGATTCACACCGTTAGACTATACACCCGTGGACCGAAATCGTCAAAACACAATTTTCAAACTCGTTCGAAACCAATGAAATTTATGGTATACATTCCGAAACATTCGGACCAGAGTGACCCGTTTTAATTTTTCATGTTGTATTAAAAATCTGTCATTGAAAGAAAAATCGACCAAATGACCAATGAATCAGCATCAATTTCTAAAGAATAGACAGAGGTACCCCAGTGAATGATAATTATCCAAACAAACTTATCACGAGACATAGATTTTGTTAGATGATAACAATCTTACCTTGGTAGGTTCTAAAAAGGATTAGATCTCTTTAGCAATACATTTGCGAATTTCCAATACAATTTCTGCATACATTTCATTGTGAAGTGGGTATCATAAATGTTATTTTACCACGTTCTTATCAACTCGCTTCCTTGCCTGTTTGTTTATCTGTTCGGTACAAATTCTGCAATTGATTCTAAACTAACTTCCCGATGAGCTAGAGACTCGAAACTTTAAACATAGGTCAGAACTGGATGACAACATACACAATACTGACAAGCAGAAAATAATTATTTCAATAAAAAGAAAAATGTTTAACATACCACATTTTCAAGACGAACTAAAAAGTATAAAATAATTTTTCCTAGGCCCGTACAGATAGTCCTGAAAATTTGTGACTGTGAATTTTGAATAGCTACGAAAATATTTGTAAGATTTAAAAGGAAAAACGTGGGGCGCATGCAATAGATAATTGATGCATGAATAGTTCACCTAAGTCACTGACAATTTTATTGCACTGCGAATGATGTGAACAGTAGCGTGAGTTTTGTCAACGGCAGCTACTCTCTACACTCCTTACAAGTATTTTCATAGCTATTAAAAATTCACAATCACAAATTTCAAACAATACCTTTTCGGAAATTCCTATTTTCTCGTTGTTTTGTGGGTTTAGCGATATTTATAAAGTGGAAGTCGCAAACAGTCACTACGAATCTTGCATAAGAGTACTTGTTAGAACGTACTTAAGGTGAGTACATACAAATTTCTTGTAGAAGCTTATTTGGACATTATAACAATAAATGTGTGACCATTATGTGAATTAACGTTATATAGATTCGAGAACTTGGTACGTGCTTATGGGGGCTATAATTATTATTATTATGATACCGTAACATAAGCTTTCTTGCTTGCCGAAAAAACCACAGAAAGAATTATTAATATTTTAATAAAAGATTAATAAAAGATTTAATAGATTATATTAATAAAAGAATTATTATTATTATGATTATGAGCTGGGCAGTGAAACAGATCAGTGTGAAGATAATGCGAGGCATTTAACAAGTAATTACTTGTATTGTCAAATTTCAAACAAATCTCAAACTCGTACATATCTGAAGAAATTTTATGCAACGCTGAAGAATAATTAAGGACTACAATAGCAGTACAACTATTTGAAATTAAATATTTTTTTTTAATTTTAACGTTGCTCAACACTAGGGATTATTATTATATCTAACTTTTTCCAATTTTTGGTACAGTCTTGTCGAATTTATAAATTGCACGAGATTAGTAGCACTGTCCTTTGGATTTGGTGCACCGTTCATGTTATTTCGGATACTTGTTATTTTTATTATTTTATAGTATAATATATTACAAAGAAACAGTATTAGGGGACAATTGATAACTGTAAAATTCGTGTACATTTCTCCATTTGATTTTCTAAGCTTCTAAATAAACATGATATAATTTCAGTTCAAGTCGTAGTTCGTTTGAAATATACCGCATCGAAATAAATCACAACAAATAATTAAAAACATAAGAAGTAACAAACTTTCTTATTATAACGTAGCACGGTTAAAATTTGTTACCGCGAAGAAACAAGACAATAATATATGTCGAATAAGATTTACATAATTCAGTGATTAAATAGTACTTTGCTCTTCGCCAATTTAACAATAAAACCTAAAGTGACTGGATCGATGGTGGTACAAACAAAAAGCGGGTGGCTCGACGTGAACAAAGAAAAGTCGAAATTTAGAATAAAGTTTGTTCACATAAGGCTTTGTTTTCGAAAAAATCGATTTTGAGACTTTGGCAAACACGCGTGCTATTAAATACAAATCTAGGCATGGTCTTTATGGGCTGCACTCCATCACCTCAATTTAAATAAAAAACTTAAGAAAAAATAAGTTATACAACAATTTTTGATACACAAATTAATGGACGTGACAGAAACGCTCCGTTTTACCACTTGTTTGATACACTTGGATATGCAATTGTGAGAAATGGCTGTTTTTCACTTAGTTTTCAATTGTGATTTTAGTCTTAACAAACAACATGGACAATACTGTTTCTTGGTTTTTTTTTTACAAAAATATCGTATCTAATATCATTGTTTCATATTCGGATATCTCTTGCATATTTCATACAATTTAGACTCTTTTAATGTCAATTCAAAACTCAAAATTGTTGATGGATGTTTGTTGCGATCTGTTCGAAAGAATAAGATTATAAAAAGAAAATGGTATATACTTGGCTGCTTTCCTCTAACGTTTAATTAAGTGAAAGATAGACGACAATACTTTTTCTTTTAAACTAAACAAGAAATAAATGTACATTTAACATCGTCTTTATTAGAATAATTTGTATCGCATTTCCTCATTTTCTTTCTGTTAATGTCAATACATTCTAATCGACATAATATCACTGGATATGATCTTCAGAAGATAAATGGCTCGCTGTTTATTGGAATCACGAATAATGTTATCAATCCGGGTATTGTTATTATTTTCGCGTATAACCGGCTGGCCGTATACGAACACGTAGAAGAAACATTGTTTATTTTTATGATTTACTCCATGAATATCAAAGACAAACGAAGCTGGTGAATTTTTTTAAAACTTTCCACATTTAATTTCCACATTTAATTGAAAAAATAGTGTTTCCTTTTAAATTTTTGAGTTTATTACATAATTGCTGCTTATTTTTAACTACTTATGGCCAATAAAGCGTTTGTTTTTCACATATTATTGACACGCACTTAATAAACATTCGTAACCGAATTAATAATGGAAACGAAAGTTTTTAGGTGAAATAAATTTGAGATAAAGATTATGAAAAGTGGCGATAGATTCTTGAAATATTTATAAATGTTACATTTCTTAGGCTCCTAAATTGAAAACATTTTTAACATAGGTAATTGCATAAGACTTCCGACTAAATTGTTTTAAGCCGAATTCAGTTAATTTAGTACTATACAGCAGGCTTGGGTATTATGATATGTATTACTACATACTATAGATTATTGCAGATTATTGCTTACTATAGATTATGGCATTCGTTATAATATTAATTATAATTCTAGCCGTTAGTTTATTTGGTATTTAATACTCAATCTACGATAAAGAAATTTAAATATTTTCTTATGGCAGAGGTGTTCTTTCCCAAAAACGCTGATTTTAAATGTTTAG
>CM052146.1:470569-486991 GCA_028454255.1 Halictus ligatus | reverse complement strand
CATCTTTTGCAAATATGTACAAATCGTTTTTTGCAAATTGCGATGTGATTTCGGAACGCAGTTAATTCTCACCTCACGTATCTTAAAGTGCATTCTTTTAGCTTTAATTTGGTAATGTGGTACACTGAAATCATTAAAAAAATTCACGGCAACCCTATTATTATTATTATAATTATTCTTTTTTGTTTTAGATTTAAATACTTGGATATTTGTAGCAGCTAAATATTTAGCTTTTTACATGTAAACAGTTGAAAACTTCGCGGTCACCTTTGCGACGTATTTGTGGCAACCAGTTTGAGAACCACTGAGTTAAAGAATGTGTAAAACAATTCATTTTTTGAAAATTCAACAAATATCTGCTTAATTAGCTTCGTACACGATAAACTTTGCTTTTATAATAACTATGCTTAAAGCTTATAGCTTATAGCTTTATTAAAGCTATGCTTAAAGCCTATGCTTATAGTTAAACAAATGTATCTAAGTTGTTTGAATTTTTCTGATGCGATTAATAGACTGCAACAAAAGTATAAGAGAGAAAAACCGTCTATCGATGCTGCTCAAGAAAACGCCAGTAATTATACCATGACTGAACAATTTCCAACGCTCGGTAACTGGGTAGCTCGAATGTCTAAGAATGTGGGTGGTCTTCCGCTGAATAGACCAATTGAAAATCCTGTCCGAGTAAGAATAGTATTAATACACTTTGTAAAATTCATTTTTATCTTGTATATTTTAATAACTGACAGGGACTTTACAGGTACCTACACCTAAAATGCAGAAGACAGTTTCTCCCAATGTACCTAATAATATTATGAACCCGAACTTTCAATTTGGTACTGATACGTGGCCGTACTATCATCCCCAACAACAGCGTCAGCAACCAGTGCTGCAACATCTTGCATCTGTGCCGCTTGCACAACCAGTTCCAATGGTTCCACCACCTTATCGACCTGCCATGTATCCACCACCTATGTCAATGAATCAATATTACCCAAATAACTATACTGTAAGTAGAAAAAAAGCTATATGTAAATTACGAGCAGCGTTGGGCAAAAGTATAAATAAATTTTTATTTAAATACTTATGCGAATAGAATCTCATTTGTTATCCGGATGTTCAAATAAGAAATAACAAATAGTTTATCCGTGGCGCCATTTAAACGACTTTTTTATCTCCAATAAAAGAATTAATTCTTATAAAAGAAATTATATAAAAGAAATTTATCTATAAAATGAAATTTTAGTTAGAAGCCTGTAAAATAATATTTTAGTGTTAGGTTGAATTGTAGATGATTAACAACCGTAGAGTAGATAATGTACGAAACATATGCAACGTTGATTATATATAGATTATAGTAGAACAGGAAAAATAGATGTCTTCTATGATTCAATCTTATGTAAAAATTTGTGATTTAATAATTGTATCTGTGTTATACACTATGTCAATACATAATTTTCTGAATTACTAGATGGATCCCTATAACAATGCAGCTCTCAACTACCATCCAGGAATCTGTTCTTATGGTCCCTATCCATATCATTCTCGGCTACATCCACCATCATTGTCAGGATATCATTTCCCTATGCAAGAAGGCCTCCGATCAATGCAACATCCAGATAAATGTTACCCACCTCTGCAACAAGAACCTATAATGAAGTATTCGCCACCTATAACGAACAATTTACAACAACCATCTGCTTTACCTCCTGATCGCCTTCGAGGGACCATCAACGGGAACATGAACGGCAACAACGTTAGTGTACCAGGCCTACCATCGCTCTATTTACCACCTACACCTTTGCCTTCGTCGCAACAAGCTCTACCTGGCCCAATTATGCCTGGATACACTACAACCAATCAACTCTCTCGGAACAAAATGATTCCTAACGTAGTAGCAGCAGCAGCTGCTGCTGCGGTTGTTGCAGCAGCTTCCTTAGGTAAGCAACGTGACCTAGCGTGCAACGTACGAAAGACTGACTTGTCAAACGCAACAATGACAAACATTGTCAATTCAGATACGCCTTGTCCTGGTAGCTCCAGTAAAACCGAGATTTTACACGTAAATAATCAATTACACGATTCCGGATATCCTGAGGATGTTCATCAGAGCAGTACAAAGTATCAGCGGATGCAAAATTATCTGTTCGACCGATTGAATTTTGTCGCGAGAGCCAACGACGTTAAGCAACCAGGTTCTACCAGCGATAATCGGTTACAAATGACAGCTGCCGAATATTCGACATCACAAAAGATTATTTTACCTCCTCAGATGACTAAGACTATTGCTGGACACGAATTCAGGAACTGTGAGACACCGCACTTGGGCAAGGTGAGTAGCAGCCCCAACAGCTTGCATAATTTAGTTTGCTCGAATTGCGGGACCACAGGACCTAAATTCAAGTGTCTTGGTTGCGAGATGGTTTTTTATTGCGACGGACGATGTCAACAAAAACACTGGAATGTTCATGTACGGCGTTGCCCGAAACAAATGCCAAAATTGAAGAAACTTTCTTGAGAGTGTACAATACCTCGTTTAAAGTAGCTCATGCTCATGCGGCGGAACATCGTGTAATTGCAAATAGAGCTGTGACTTACACGAGACACCCGTATATATGAGGGTAACATTTTCCCCTAAATTTGTGCTCCCACCACTCATCTGACGACACTGGTATGTACTCGGCTATATCTCATGAGATATCCGGGTATTTTTTATCTACCCGGGTGTCTCATGGGTACTCTGATAAAGATTAACTCTAATTGAAAATGTCTATTAAACTGTTTAACATGAATTTAACATTTTGGTAAGCAGTAGACTAAGGTCACAATGGCTCCGATATCGGACGATTCGGCTGTGACCACAATTGTAGACAATTCATATACATTGTGAAGCATAACTACAGCAGCACTAAAATTTTCAAGAATTTTAAACGTCTGTAGAGGGTGTTTGAGATTTTCCCGGACAAACATTGTCAGCGTACTGTACGCATGAAAATAAGAAAAAAATGTTATACGAAAGTTGACCATTAAAGTTGTATTTACAAAATTATAACAAATTGTTATAACATACACACCGTAAGTGTTCCTCTACCAAAACTACGTTTGCAAAATACTTCGGTTTCTTTTAAAAGGTCCCTTCCAGCTCTTATTTAATATTTTCTCTCGATTTTTCTTTAAATTGCAGAGTAGACTTTTGCGATGAAAAATCTTGTTTTTTAATAGCAACTCATGCACGTATTCTATTAAAGAAATAATGTTGAATATAGTAGGAAAAATTTGCGAATTTTCTACATTAATAGAGCATATTTTTTTAATCCCTCAGAATTCCGCTTTAAAACCAATTACAATATTTACAGTATATCTTCTTTTATATAATCACACAAGAATTAGTTCTCCCCTCGTCCCACTTCACAAATTATTGATATCTAATGTTGTCAATGTTCAGTTCGTCCATATAGTTTTATGTATACTCCGCAATACTTCGTATGCAATGTTTATGTTACGCTACACATACTACTGTCACAATATATTCGACGTGTTTTTAGCATTCTTAGCAGTTTTAAAGCAATTAGATACAAAAATACCAGAAAATGTTCTCTAACTTTAGCAAATGAAGATACACTGCTTAGACTACTCCTAACATCCGATCCTTATACATCTAATAATCGGATAAAATCACGTACAAAGAAAATTAGAAATTTAGATCAAGAACCTAAAGAATTAATAATTACGTAACATAATATAAAGTAATACAAAATAAATACAAAGTAAATATTACTAAAATAATTTTTTGATTTTTTCTTCATCCATTTGTAACATAATGATAATATATTATTGAGCCCAAATTTCGTGTCGATATCTCTTACGGTTCAGAAGTTATATTCAAATGTCAGGCATTTTATTCTCGTCGAAAAAAATAATTTAAGAAACAATACAATAACAATAAATGAAGAACATCGATTATAATACCAGCTCGCAATTTTATTAGTCTAAAATGAATTTACTCGATCGCAATTTCTAT
Organism: Halictus ligatus; assembly: GCA_028454255.1. NCBI lineage: Eukaryota > Metazoa > Arthropoda > Insecta > Hymenoptera > Halictidae > Halictus > Halictus ligatus. The sequence continues at coordinate 482,973 of CM052146.1, read as the reverse complement.
TCATGTTTTTACGAGCATATCTAGTTTGGCCGTGTTGTGGCGTTTTAAAAGTTTGTTAAAAATAAAGGTGGTGTTATAGTTCTGCGACACAGTGTATTATATAAGGCTATTATTAAAAAATTACTAAAATTAAAACGAATAGATCCATCCATGTCTACAATTACTTTTGTGAGCGACGGTACATGCTATTTTTTATCATGGGAATAGGCTATACGACAATTTATAAAAATTATAATCGGTATTACAAAGTGGTTGTAAATATTAGATAAGAATAATATTATTTCATCTATTATATTTAGTAATATCCGAATGAAATATTTGTTTCCGATCATTTCCTGCGATGCTTAGAGTCTAGTCTGATTCACTGTCTAACAAAATCAAACTTTTTTCGAGTTTTCCAATACCTATTGGGTGATTCTTATCCACTTTGTCATCCTAAAACCAAATCTGATTGCAGAATTGCTCCATCACGCAACGTTTTCGAAAAATTTTGGTTTTTGTAAAAACGCCGGATTTTTATACAAAATGACGTGTTACGCAGAAACTAAACACGCGAAAAAGTTACAATTTAAGTCAGAAGGAAAATGTTGGGTGATGGAGCAATTCTGCATTCAGATTTGGTTTTAGGATGACAAAGTGGATAAGAATCAGCCAACAGGTATTGCAAAACGATTTTGGTGTTGGACAGTATCTGATAAATTATTTATCGAAGCAAAGTTTGTCTCTCTATTATTGCGGAAATAATATAATGGACGTCCAACTGTAATTCTTTAGGATATTTAAAGTAAGAACATTTTGATACTGCCACGTTTATGTTATGATGTAAAATGTTAGGGTGCACTAGGGTGCAGGTAATTTTTATACAAAATAATTATATACACGACGTTGACGTTTCAAAGTCGTACGTATTGATCTCAACAGTAAACATATCTTAACGCAAATGACAATGAAAATATTCGTGTTTTCAATATATATATTTATTGATGTCTGTGTAATTTAAACGTACAACACAAAGGCAAAAGAAGTCAAAGATTTTCGTTATATCATGGGCGAACATCAAGAAATATACGGTATTATTGTGTCTGCTAGAATTGGAGGCATACTACAAACAATTGTAGGGATATTAATATCTCTGCTAACGCCTTTTTGTTCGCTCATTCAGTCGAAACGCACCAAACTACAATCATGTGATAATCTGTGCCTCATTTACGCTACGTCATTGTAGTCTTATTATACTTCAATGTTTATTGAAAGAGTGCTGTATATATTTTTATACAACTCAAACAACGTGACATATTGTATATTTCATAATGTGCTGTTGTATATCCTTTATACCATGTAACCATGTTACATATTGTTTAGTAAAGCATACAGCTGACTTTGTATTTATCAGTGTATCATTGACATTGCCATCTGTCATCCGAGAAACAAATAATTGATTGATATATTGATTTACTCGTTTGAAAATTCGAAAATAAGTGTTTTTAATACATTGTTTATTATATTTTTAATATATTAAACTAAAAATCTAAAAATATAAATATTAAACTAAAAATCTAAAACAAATTTAATATATTTTTAATATATTGTTTAAACAAAAAACTTTTGTTAAAATTTTCTTGTGCGAGTACATTTCCCATTGAAAAACACACAATTTAAAAAAAAATTTAAATTTTTTCGACCTCTGGTTTCCGAGATATCTCAAAAAATATGGTTTCGACCCCCAACTTTGAGGGCTGTTTTCACCCCTTCAAAGTGGATGTCTGCCGATAAAAAAAAACACGTGTCAAATATTTTTCAAAGAACTACAAGCTCCCATAAGTTTCATCAAAATCGGATTTTCGCAGTTGAATATGTTCCCTTGTAAGTAAAAATTTGACGACGATAGGTTTAAAGGAGAGAATAAAATATTTTGTAAAAATTTCTTTATTTCTTAATGATCATATATGTATAAAACTACCCTCTAATAGCGTTTAAATAGCCATCTGTCTGTATCGGGAATATGAAATGTCCTTGTGATTATACTCGCGCAACCTGTCTTTCTATCGATCAATCGACTTCACGATCGTGTACTTATAAAAATAACAATTTCGTAGACCACTCATCTCTTAGAAAACAATCTAATTGTAACAATCGTACAGACACATACAGAACAATATTTTCGGTGAGATAAATTAAGCTATTCCGCCACGATCTACGATGTACTCATGGATCCATAGTTTTCGATATAAAACACTTTCCGAAATTTCTTTTTGATCTCGGTTCAAAACACTTCAAAACTAACACCGAGTCATTACACATTGCCCATCGTTATTAAATTCAGTACTTCAACTGGAATTTTTTATCATTACTGATAAATTATTATTAGTTATTGAATTTTCATAGTCGAAGTTATATTTTGATAAGCTATACCAATAATATCTTGGCTGAGCTCTTCAAATAATATGGAGGGGTTTCTTAATAGTAGAAAAATATCGCGGAGATAAATTCTAGGCACAAATACAGCAAAGAAACTAGACATATAAACATACTTCTGATGCGAGTTTTCTTACGTGTACAGTTTCCGCACGCATCTGTCTATTTTCAAAGTGAATAGTGAAAATCGCTTAAATAGTTGAAGTCACTTTTTGACTTGAATTTGTGATTAAAATACATATAATTCTACAGATAAACAGCAAACCAATAGCCGATTTTATTCACAATAGGAAACGGTTGTTCAAATACAAAACATCTTATTACGTACGTATGTTTAGTGATACGAGTTGTTTTTATTTGTGTGTCCTGAATTCACCATCGCAGCATATCCCCCGCATATTAGAAAAGAGCCTGTATATTACAGATTTCACAGTATCGTTCAAATATTGTCATGATTAGCAAACAAATATCGATAAATTATTTCTTCTGGTATACGATCGATTACCTTATTCTATCAAACGGAAGACAGTTCATGCTGATCGAGTTACAAATAGTTTATAAATATTATTTGTCTCCTTAATCGAATTGTAAATTAATTACGTTTTAACAAGATGTATAATTAATATTTTTATAAATTTATTTCGTGCTCTCCCGTTTAAAACGATACTAACGTATTATTCACAGTCTCGCACTTTCGATCTTCCCCATTTTTCTTTATCCATACTCTTTATACGCTCGTCGCAACAAAATATTATTCTGTATTTCTTGTTTATTTACAGTATTATTCACTTCGTGGTTCCTTCAGTTTTAATCGGTGCCGTTTCATTCTTCGTTCATGTGGTTAATCAATATGAGGTTGACCATTAAAAATTGTATCAGAATCCAATATCACGGCACGAATTAAAAATGAAGATTGAAGCTCGCCCTTAGAATCCTTTTTGTTGTAAATACTGGCTAGATCTTGTCTCCGTCGCTATTTCAGTTGTTAGTCGCTGTCGTTCAATTTTCATTTAACCCATTAAATTTATCGTCGTTAATAATGAATGTAGGAATCGTTCAGCTTATTAAAAATTTGACAGATACATTATGATATGTGTATATTTTGATCTATCCTGAATAATACATCGACACATTCCCTACCACTCATTATTTTAAAAACTGTATTTTATTTTGAATCTATTATTCGATATAATGCTTTCTTTCCATAAGTTACCAAAATAAGTCATTTCCACGGTTTCTCTGTGTATTTGAATTTAATACAATCGGTTTGATTTTATCGTGTGGTAGTAGACGTGTTAAACGTTGTAGCTTGATTGAACTGGGAATTGAAAAAAGATTTATTGAATGGGTTAACTGAACGTAATTGTTATGCAAGTGTTTGAAATATTGTCTGTGATCAGATTTGCGAGGATCGCTGTCTATTAACTCAAATTGGTTAGTTTTCATCGAGTCATTGAAAAGTTTCAATTCGAATTGAAACTCTCTTCCTCATCGAAAGATAACACTGTCACGAATAGTCGAAGCTTATCGAAGACACGACAACCGCTCGTTAAAGGTCCTCGTCGATAATTAATCTTAATCAGACTGTCGATCGTTAACTCTATATAAAATATTTACAATATTTCTATCATTTCTTATCCATCTTATTTAGACCTCTTTGCTTCTCTACGTTCCATCACAAATTTGATAAAAAGAGTTGCTTTTATTCTTATGAAAGGATTAAAATACTAAATTTTATTGAAGGCACAAATGTTTCAGTTTTCATTTCATTTTCCTAATACTCGGCTAATTACCGGGCTAGTAATACTTCTATAGACAGAAGAATTTCACCACAGATCGTTCGTACAAAAAGTTTCCCTTTCGCCTCTTGCTCAGTGTAATAGTATTATTACTAGAGTGCGGATCTTTATGCAAAATAAAAATTGTCTGCATCAGATACATAAATAGAAACTGATTTATTGTATTAATAACTTTAATAGGTTGTAAATAATATACTGGTACTATTAAACATCTTCTGATGTTGTGTCTGATTTGTCTATCACTTATTAATTTTTATCATAAATGCATAAAATCCGCAGTCCAATTATTACAATCTTTGTCTCATATTTGAGGGTGATTACAATGGCAGTATCGAAACAAAATTCTTCTTACAAGTTAAACTAAGCTCAATTATTGAAGCTGAACTGATTCTTTAGCAATGTTTGCTCCGTACTTCTTCTACTCTTGGACACGCGTAAAGTAGCAGCTTGAAAGTTGATAGAGAAACTGGATTTAACGAATGGAACCTTGTATCTTAAAATATTCAAGTTTGCACAGGGTGTCCCACTATATACAATCAACAATTAAAGTAGAATTTATGTAGGTAAGCAACGAACTTTATTTTGCTACCAAATTTTCACCCAAAAACACCCAGCAGACAATGGAAAAAATTAAATTTTGATACAAAGAAATCTGATAGAAATACGGGAAGACAGTTCTATAGACTGTGAATATTAGGCGTTCATGACAAATACGAACAAGCGGAATACACGATAATAAAAGCTTCAGAAGAATTTCATTTTCAATTTACTAAAGTCGTCAAGAGGAGCAATAAAGTTATTGAGTTCTTGTCTTGACAAAGAAAGTTGGTATTTTGCATAAAGATTCGCATTCGACAGATCATGCACCGCGTGTTGTAACGTTTTCACCAACGAGTCGAAAGAGACTTGATCATTGCTTTAACAAGAAGAACGATGCGTTGATACAACGGTCTTGTTGAAGTACCAATGACGAAGGTGAGTATTCTTATTTCTAAACGAGAGACTCCAGCTCCTTTCTACCAATGATTTTCGAATGGATTCTACACATTCAAACTCGAATTCAGAAATTGCACCATTACAGAGGCAACAGGTGTCCGCGCCTGTGTGCCGTCTTAAACATTTAACAAAATAAAGATCGTCGATCACCGGTTTTAACATTTTAATTTCAACATGACAAAGAATAAACGATCTTAGTCTCCGAACGACAGAGTAATTGTATTAGGTTGGTGCAAGAATAATTGCAGTTTGTCCGTGTTATTATATATATAATTATATATTTATATATAATTTTATAATTTATATAATATATATATAATATATTATATATATATATTCATCCAATATATATATAAGTTCGTTGCTTATATATATAATATTATATTATATATGAAATATATATATATATATATATTTCACTTTATTTGCCAATTTCAGCAAATCCTCGAGATGTTCTTCGAGAATCAGCCTCGACAATAGCTTTTAGTTCATCATTATCAATTGCAGATCCTCCGCGAGCCTCTTCATCTTCGAGACTTTTATCTCTGTCACGGAAGCTTTCAAAACTTGTGTTGAGTTGTATCCTTATTACATAACAGTTACCTAACCGAACGCAATGTTAATATTGCGAACAGTTTCTGCCGCTTTGTATAAAAAATATAACCCAATAATAAACAATAGATGAAGCTTCACGCTTTTCATTGATGTACTAATACGATTCGATAGAATGTCGCTTCAGAAAAACAGCTAAAGTTTAAACAGATGAAAATCGCAGTTATTTGTGCACCAACCTAACACAATTTTACAACAAACAATTATCGCCTCGACAGAAATTATATATCCGAAAGTGTCTCCCCGATCGGTGCTCGATTCGAAAAAATCAATGTTCCAGGATATAAAATTTATTTACAAAAAAAAAAAAAAGAAAACAGGAAACCGTAGCGAGTGTTCCTCGTGCGATTCGAAACAACAGACAACGCGCACGTTGTCGTCGACGTCAACGAAAAATCTTCCGTCCGTCGTTGGCGCAGCGTTAGAACATTATTTACGGATAATAAAAAAAAAAGATAGAGAGAGACAGAGATGTATTTGCGTGATAGATAAAAAAAAATCGTAATGTTCCGTGAACAATACGGTAGGCTAGACGTTAATAACTAGTAATTATTATATGATTAAGTGCACTATAAGTAAACAATTGGTCGACTCATGTTTTTAAGTACACTTCATTACCGGGATACAAGACATCGTTCCATGTCTCATTCTTAAGTAAGCGCAGAACAATAGAAAATACTGGTTGTTTTATCATTAGAATAATCGTTAAGGGTAAAACTCTGTTATTCGTCGTTCATTGGTCGAGCCCGACCGAACCTATCTAATAAAATTTAGCATTTTTATGCCATGTGATACTTCTCGACTTTCTCTCGCACTCTCACTCGTTCGCATTCATTCTGTCTTTTGCTCGTTCTCTCTTTCTCGCACTCATTCCCTCCCTACCTCTCTGTCAATCCGCCAATATCTGTACATTGCTACTATCGTAAAATTAAATGCTTTGCGTCTCTCCTTCGATTATACTTTCAGTCTCTTTTGCACAGATATATGTGCATGCTGGACATTTCGAGCATACCATAGGCCGCTTCGAAATTCGTGTTCGTTTCGTTGATGGAGCTCGCGTCGCCGCGCGGCGCCCACACATGGAAGCATTTTAATTAAAAAAAATATTTATATATATATATATATAATTATTATAATAATAAAGAACGAAATAAAAGAAAAAACATCGTTCCTCATTCTCGCTTGACGCGTCAAGCAGTCCGCCTTTCTAATTAGTTCTATAAGAATGTAGTCCCTTCACCCACCACTAATGTATCATGGACTGTAAGGTTTATGGATTTTTTTTTCTAATTCTGTCCGTTTCTTGGTCATCTAACGTATCCGATTCCCTAAGCTTATGGACCCTATAAGCGTGGAATCTGCAAAGGAAAAACAAATTTGAAATTTTAGTGGCGAAATATTTTGATCGAATTCTTTCGATGAACACAAAGTCATGTTGGCACAACATACTAATTTTGAATCGGTTAGTAGCTCTAATTAGGGATCGCCCTAACTGTTCAAGTGTTAAAAACAACTAAAGTAAAGTAGAGTAACAAGTAAATGACAGTCTGCCTCTCACAAGAAGAGTATAGGGCCTTTAGTGCAAACTTTGCACACTTGTAGAGTTTGTTCTATATATCTTTTAGTTGTATATAGTTAGTTGTTAGTTTAGTTCTATATATCGTTTGTTATATCTTTTGAGACATTAATAATTGAAGTTTCATTATTAATAACCAAATATCACTGTACCTCAGCGGTAATCTGGTGAAATCGTACAAATTAATCACATTTTATATATGAAAATACATGACAAATGTTTTTATGGTTGGAAATAAATTTTGAGCATAAATAAAATTTGCGTTGTCATTAGAGTGAAAACGAGAACGCTTTACACTATTGTATTTTGAGCTGGTAATTGTCAATATCTTGCAAAATGTTGAGTATGTGACCCGATAATGGTACATTTTCGTAAACAGGAGATCGAACTCTATAAGTGTGCAAAATGTCAACTAAATTTGAGATCCGAAGGTCGTGCATTCTCCTTGTCAGTCCATCTTATATAATGCTTCCAGCGATGTGCTCAACTTACGGCTATGGTGAAGATTCAATGATCTCCTCTCAACAATTCCATCAACAAATTGAACGAGCTGCCTTCTCCTTCCGCACGTTTCGCGCTTAACAATTCCTTCCCTGCCTGACACGTCCTTTGTAAGTCTGGAATTCTCAGTAATAATTCGCCAAACTTAGCAGGCATCTCGGGGAACCTTGCTATGGTGTACTGTTGCAACGCCTGAAGAGCCTTCTCCTGAGATGCCCTCACTTTCTCTGGTTCCTTCAGTTCACTTGTGTCGGAGGTTAAAAGCACTATCACCTAATGGATAGTAATGTACAGTAATTATTCAATTATATATATATATAGAAGCACCAGTTGCATACTTATCGATGGAATCCGAAAAGATTGGATCTGCAGCGAATGCTGTATTTACTGGATAGAATATAAAGTATTTCTAAATGATTCATGGTATTATTAGGTTCACATCGTTAACTCTTACCAGAGGTTACAAGGATAGTGGTAGTACAATATTCTCTCCGTAACTGTCAAAACGATCTCTACTGTATCTGTCAAAATTTCAGAGCCAGCGAGGAGTCCAGTATCAGTGAGACTCACATTAATGCAAGCGAAGCAAAAGATTGGAACTTTTCTGATTTTTTATTTTTTTTTTTAATGAAACCTTTACCATCGTATTCGTCTTATTCTTCTAATTAAAATGACATGAAACAAGATATAGTTACGATCATAATTACTCGTGTAATAAACGAAGTTAAAAATTCAACAAGCAAATATGATCGTAATCATATCGTGTTTGGTGTCACTTTAATAAAACAAGAAAACCGATATGGATATGATGGTAAAAGTTTCATTGACGAAAAAGCAAAAGTAAGAAATTTTGATTTTTTAATGTAAAAGGTTGAGAGCTGGTACGAGTACTTTGACGTGTTATGAACGCCCGAACCTCAGTATGTCTTTCTTTTTCAATCGCTATCCTTTTCTACGTTTCGCACACCACGAAGAATGTAGTACCTCTTTTAAAACTGTCGCTCGGCAGATCCCAATATACGATAGTTACGGAGAGAATACTGTAACAACATAAAGTATTGATGGGTACAACGATCGAACCATCAACGACAGAGATATAGTAATTCAATCTTTTCATGGTCCATCGATATATGTACGTATTCATTTGTCAACTACCTTCATCGCAACGTATTCGTACTGATCCACTCTGAGTCTTCTCAGATTATTGGTAAATGCAAGCATCCTCTCGATACAGGTCGCCAAGCCGAGTTGCCTCGCTTGTTCCAATGTAATCGACTTGCCGAGAGACACTCTAATTTCACCGGGCGTGCTCATGCTGCGAAAGCAGCACGAGAAGAGCAGCAGCTCGCACCAGGAGTTGATCAACAGGCAAATCTGGTCGTCGATCGAGATGTTCTTGAACAACGGCAGACTTTTACACCACTTCACTATCTTGTAGAGTCGGTGGTCCGCGATATTGCAAAGGTTCGAGAGGAAATCGGGATGCTGAGTAGGATTGCCGTTCGTGTTGTTCCCTAACTGAGAATTGCTGGTTACCGGTGGCGCCCGTTGATCGTTACCGACACTAGAAATATTCGGACACGATCTGCCATCTCTTCTGTTATTTAAATTCCCATTCCCCGCGGTCCCATTCGAAGAACACTCCACACCCGACCCGGCATCGTTCCCCGTTCCAGATCCCACACCTCCTAACAGCATAGCTTCGTTGTTTCTGGAAACACTCCCACCCCCTGGCTGTACGCCAGACATTCGATCGTTGTCGTTGTAGTGCCACAAATGTTCCACGTCCATGATATCCTGCAGGAGCTGCGGCACTACTTGCATCTTATGCGAATGATTCGAATGATGCCTAACGGAATAATGATGTTCGCTACCAGCTGGAGCCGGACTGCAATTCCCGCCAGCTCCTAGTTTGTCACCGGTCATGCCGCTGGCAGGACTACCAACCAGATTCGCTGGCAGAGTGTAGGTACATTGATAAGTGCTTCTTCCGCCTCTCGTTCGATCCTCTCTAATTGCTTCGAGTTTCATACCTGTGGAAATCAATACGTGTCAATAAGGTCTTTATGAAGTCTTCGTTGGAACCACAAGTCACTTTTTAACAGTCACATGCGATACTAAAGTTATTATTCGGTACTAAATTCAATGCTAAAGCTGTTATCCGGTACTAAATTTAATACTACTGCTATAATCCAGTACTAAATTCAACACTAAAGTTACCATTGAATACTAAATTCAATATTACAGCTACCATTCAGCATTAAACTCAACACCAAAGCTATCATTCAGTAATGTATTCGATACTAAAAGAATCATTCACCTTGCAAGCATCAAACGGATTTTTGCTCTATTTGAAGTAATATTTGAAGGTCTCAGAAGCCAATAAGTGTAAGCCAAATTTTCTCATATCAATTTGTTCGAATCATAGCGGTTTAGTTTTACATCTTCTGTACTTGAGATTAATTTGAAAGTTATCTTGCACATGATTTTATATTAATCTGAACTTAAGAAACGACTAAATTTTAATTCTGTTACATTTAATTTACTAGTTGCAGTATTTTATTCATGACACATTTTTTTCTCCGTCTAAAATACTGTAAACCAAGAAATATATTTAACCCTCGAACAACATACATTCTTACAACTATAAACTGATGATGTTTACTGTCTGTTCACTGCTTTAAATACGAATTTTTTAAGATAGATTTTTGCTGGTGCTTTTTGATGATATGTTAGTTTTTCTGCTATTCCCAGTGTAACAGCTGTTCATTTAATTTAATGAACAGCCAGAAACTGAATAATTAAATGATTATTTTGCTATTCCGAGTCAAAATTGACTCAGCCTTCGCCGTTGAAGGGTTAATATTTTATCTAAGAACGTTTGACTGCTCTGACAGATGCAAATCGTTTTGGCATATTTGTTAAGAGATCTTTGTAACATTCTCGAGATTTTGTTCCCTATTGCTCCATAATTATTTTAGTGAAGATGGTGAAGAGTGACATTTTTTATTTAATTGCCCCTTAAAAAAACAAATCTCACGAAGATTTATTAAGATTATAAATCTTTTAATACTTTTGTTGCCAGTGAGGCCGATTTTGTTTACGTTTTAATAATCTAAAATGCCCGAGCTAAAATGTAAAATCATGTGCTTCTTGAGATTTTTTGGACTCTGCCTTAATAAATACACAAACTATGAGTTTTTGTAAAAATGGTTTCGTTGGCTCAATTTTACTTCTCCATGTAATCTTCTGAACCTTTATAGGCACTGGTATTATTATTCTACAACTACACTTTAAAAGACTTCGTTCGTCTCAGTTTCCATGCTCAGGGACACGTGTACCGATTCGCTTCCGAGTCCACTATTTATTCCAACGTACCCATATTGAGACATTTGTCGAACCGACATGCCGGACACTTTTTCCTGGTGGCGACGGTGACCGGACAACCGGCGCCCCTAAGGCACACATAATTCTTCCGGTTCTGGACGGTGCGTTTAAAGAATCCCTTGCACGACTCGCAGGAGAATATACCATAGTGGAAGCCGCTGATCTTGTCTCCGCATATTGGACAGGGACTGTTGATCAACTGCTGTCTGGTGGAGATGCCAGACGGAGCGGAGGGTATTCGACAGTCTTCCTGGTCGTCTCCGGTCGGGTGTGCTTCGGGAGAAAGCTCGGAACCGGGCACGGACGAGGAATAGTGATGGGGAACATTGGACGAAGCCGTGGCCGGCAAGTGGAGCGGGCTTCCCTGAGCGACCTGGTGTTGATGATGCTGCGGATGCCTCGGTTGTTGGACGGGAGAGTGCGTGGGTGGACTGAGAGACCCGTAGCTGTAGCAGCTGCTCGAGGCGTCCGAGTTGTTCCTCGAGAGCGAATGCGACAGCGACAACGACAACGAGGAGGTCGAGTTGTTGAAGCTGTGTCGGGAGAGGGACAGCGACGAAGACGGGACTGGACTTCCTGCTCCTAGGGCAGAGTGCCGGGCTGCATGGGGACTCTGCGTCGGCGAGCTGAACACACTGTACGCGGAGTGAATCGCGGAATCTGGCGACGGCACCTGAGCAATACCATAACGTCGGGATTTGTACGATCAATCTCGAATTGCAATCGAATAAATGTTATTCAGCCTGTCGGTTTACTCGCAATACCTGAGATCTCGTGTGGCTGTGTTTGGTCAAGTGATGTCTCGGGTTCAATACGGGACTGTGGTTCGGGGTCGAGCTATTGTAACCGCCCAGCAGTTTCCCCACGAGAAGAGGCAAATCGCTCTGCTGCGTCTGCTCGATGTTCTCGATGTTCCGCTGTTGTTGCTGCTGCTGTTGCTGTTGCATTTGCTGAGCATGGTTCAGAGATACACCCACGTCGTGGAAGGAACCTAACGTGAATCCCGGACTGGATCGGAAGTCTGGCTCCGGTTTTATGGGGACCTTCTGCTCCATGGGTCCGGGACTCGAACCGCAAACCTGGACACCTTCCATCGATGTTTCCTCGTGCGTGTCCTG